>CABHPQ010115849.1:0-13982 GCA_902168405.1 Peromyscus aztecus
CACACACACACACACACTCACACAATGTAATTTTTAAAAATCAAAATAAATAAATGTCTCTCTGTTTGAACCGGTGCACGCATACCCACAGAGAGGTTTCTCACAACACAATGTCAAGCTGAAACCGGACACGAAACCAGACATAAAAGAGCAGAGCGGGGGAGCTGGGGTGGGGCTTAGCAGTGTGCTTGCGGAGCACACACAGGCTTGAGGTAAGTCCCCAGGGCTGCACAACAAAACAAAGAAAGCCCAGCATTTTGGAGATCAAAACCCGGGTGCAGGTGTGGGAGGAGGCCCCGGGGCTCAGTGCTGGGGCCTGGGAAACTCACAAAGAAAATTCTGGTTCTGCCGGTTTCCCTAAGAGGGGTTTGTCTCAGCCCGCCTCTCCAATGCTGTCCTCCCATGCCAAGTTGGCAAACAGTCAAGAAAGGTTAGAATCTGGAAGGAACCAGGGAGAAGTGCCCTTGAGAACAGCAACAGAAACCAGCTAAAAGTTCTATACACGTTCCGTGTCGGAGACTGCTATGGTTTTCTTTCTTCTCTTTCTTTTGTTTGGTTCTGTTTTTTGTTTTGTTTTGTTTTGTTTTGTTTTGTTTTGTTTTGTTTTTTGAGACAGGGTTTCTCTGTGCAGTTCTGGTTGTCCTGGAACTCACTCTGTAGACCAGGCTGGCCCTAAACTCACAGAGATCCACCTACCTCTACCTCCTGAGTGCTGGGATGAAAGGTGTGTACCACCATGCCAGGCCATTCCTTTTTTTTTTTTTTTTTTTTTTTTTTTTTTTTTAAGATAGGGTCTCATGTAGCCCAGGCTGACCTCGAATTCAAACTTGTTATGTAGCCAGAGATGACCTTGAATTCCTGCTGAGTCTCCTGCTTCCACTTCCTGAGTCCTGGCATTACAGGCATGCATCACCACATCTGGTTTTTGCAGTGCTGGGATTTGAACTCAGCACTTCTGTACTTCTTCCATGGTAGGAGAGAACTCTACCAACTGAGCTACTATGTGCCAGCCCCCTCTGTGTTCTTGTTCTAGACATTTGAAAACTGTTTTTACTCAAAAGCTAACCACTCAAGGAATGTCTGTCTAAAACAAAAAAACAAAAACAGGGATGCCTAGGGACAGTGATGAGATGGCTCAGTAGGTTAAGGTGCTTGCTGCCAAGCCTGAGGATCTGAGTTCAATCCCCGGAGCTCACACAGTGGAAGGAAAGAACCAACCCTTCCAAGTTGTCCTCTGACCGCCACACACAAGCTGTGGCATGTGTATGCCCACACACATTAAATAAATAAATGTAATAATAATAAAAAAACAACACAGTGGCACCTAACCATCTCACCCTCCTTTAAAACTAAAGTCACAAAGGTGAGTGTTTGACGTAGCTTGCTGTCCACTATTTTATTCTTTTTGAGAAAGGGTTTTACTGTGCAGCTCAGGCTGGCCTCCGACTTTGCATCGGTCTTTGCTTCCTGGCGCTGGTGCATCTCCATGCCTAACTACTGACTCTCAACTCTTACAACATCTGTGTTCAGAACCCCCAAAGGCATGCGATGTTCCTATTACCCTGAACCCCCAGTTTCCTGGGATCCCAGGAACAACAAAACCTCACTGAGATGAAATCACCTCCGAGAAGAAGCAGTTACTTTGTGGGAACAGGCTTGTCCCCTCAAGCAATGGAGACATCTTCAGAAACCTTGCAGAATGAGAGCTGAGACTTCAGTCATGCAGACCTCACCTTGACCATGCCTGCTTAATTACACAGAGGTCTGGAACCAGCCCCCATTCTTCCACTGTTTAAACCTAGAGCTCCTGTCAGTACCCCCAAAGATGGATTTGGGGGCCACCGGCCCCTTTGTCTAAACTTTTCAATATGGAGTCTCTTTTCTATGATTTTCACAATTATTCCTCCTCTTCCTCCTTCATTTTCCTCTGTATTTTTTCCTTTATTTTGTGTATATGTATGTGCAAACAAGTACCATAGTTTCTTCTCTCCTACCATGTGGGTGCCAAGGATTAAACGCAAGCTGTCCATCTTGATGGCAAGCACCTTTACTCACTGAACCAACTTGACAGCTCTTGTTTTTATTTTTGAGACAGGGTTTCCCGTAGCCCAGGATAGCCTAGAACTTATGGCTGAGGATGAACCTTGAATTTTTTTTAAAGATTTATTTATTTGCTGGGTGGTGGTGGCCCATGCCTTTAATCCTCAGCACTCAGGACAGAGTGCAGGTGGATCATTGTGAGTTCGAGCCCAGCCTGGTCTACAGAGTGAGTTCCAGGACAGGCTACAAAGCAACACTGAGAAACCCTGTCTTGAAAACAAACAACAAAAACAATAACAAAAATTATATTTATGTAATGTACATTGGGGTTTTGCCTTTATGTATTTCTAGATGAGGATGTCAGATCCCCTGAAACTGGAGTTACAGACAGTTGTGTATAGGTGGACTTTTCTGTCCCTCCAGCTGCTCCCCAGATAAACACACAGAGACTTAATATTAAATATAAATGATCAGCTGATAGCTTAGGCTTATTTTTTAGCTAGCTCTTAGAACTTAAATTAACCCATTTCTTTCTTGCTTTTTTTCTTTGCTTTCTTTTTTTTTTTTTTTTTTTTTTTTTTTTGGTTTTTTGAGACAGGGTTTCTCTGTGTAGCTTTGGCACCTTTACTGGAATTCACTCTGTAGCCCAGGCTGGCCTCAAACTCACAGAGGTCTGCCTGCCTCTGCCTCCCAAGTGCTAGGATTAAAGGTGTGTGCCACCACCGCCTGGCTTAAATTAACCCATTTCTATTCATCTATGTGCTGCCCTGTGGGGGGTCCCTGAACCTAAGTCCCTGTTCAGGGTACCATCTGTGGAAGGACAGCTCCCACTTTTTTCCAGGGTTCCTATGCAGAGGAGAGAGGGATAAGAAATATTAGGTAGAGAGAGAGCTAGATGAGGAGAAGAAAGACAGAAACACAGGATAGCTTTGGGAGGACTTGGATCAAAATCCACCAGCCCAGAATTTTATTCAAAAGGGCTTTAATAGCAATGCCAAGGGGCCAGGCAAAAGACCTCCCCCTTGCTAGAAACAGCCAAGTGTAGATCCTTCCAAACACCTGCTAAACATGCTTGTGATCAAATCATTCCCTTATGCAGCCCTCCTGGGTAAAGCAAGCTCAGATTCTCTGATCCTAGTAATTTGGACCTCCACAAATTCCCTCTTCTTAATATAAATCTCAGTTGGGCAGTGGTGGCGCACATCTTTAATCCCAGCACTTGGGAAGCAGAGCCAGGTGAATCTCTGTGAGTTCAAGGCCTGCCTGGTCTACAAAGTGAGTTCCAGGACAGGCTCCAAAGCTACATAGAGAAACTCTGTCTCAAAAAAAACAAAACCAAAAAAAAAAACCAAAATAATAATAATATAAATCTCAAGTGAGGTTTCTTCTTTCTTCCTTTTTTTTTTTTTTTTTTTTTTTAAGTAAAGGTTGTAAGCCATCATGTGGTTGCTGGGAATTGAATTCAGGACCTCTGGAAGAACAGCCAGTGTTCTTAACCTCTGAGCCATCTCTCCAGCCCCCCAGAACTTATTTCTATGCAGCTCTGAATCCACTAAGAGATTACAAGTAGCTGGAATAATTATAGCAATACACTTGCTCCTTGTGTCTGTTATGCCTCCTAGCAAAGGAGTAGAGGATGATAAAGATGGAATGGCCTTTTTGAATGGGTCTAAGATGTAGTATTAGCTGTACCAAGTCCTTCTTTAAATGAAAAAACTCCTGATGCAAAGACATCAAATAAATCAGTAAACTCCTGATACATTCGCATCAAACCTAAAAACTCCCTTAGCTTCACCAAACCATGGTTCATCAATATCAACAGGTCAACATAATTCTAGCATGAATATTACTATACACAATTACAATTCCATTTTTTTTGTTTGTTTTTTTTGAGACAGGGTTTCTCTGTGTAGTTTTGGTCCCTGTCCTGGAACTCACTCTGTACCCCAGGCTGGCCTCGAACTCACAAAGATCCACCTGCTTCTGCCTCCCAAGTGCTGGGATTAAAGGCGTGTGCCACCACCACCCAGCACAATTACAAATCATATAAACTTACATCCAAAAGCAAACTCTTTATGTTAATGGACTAGACATTGTTAATGTAATTCTTGACTGTATATATTGTATGTACTTATTGTATATACTTTATCTTATATTAGTTATAAGCTTCTTTTATTATTTAGACAATAAAGGGGAAATGTAGTGATATTATGTTCCCCAATATATTGTGCACCCTAATAAACTTATCTGGGGTCAGAGAACAGAACAGCCACTAGATAGACACAGAGGCCAGAAAATGGTGGCACACACACCTTTAATCCTAGCCTTCAGGAGGCAGAGATCTATGTGGATCTCTGTGAGTTCAAGGACACACTAGGAACAGAGCCAGGTGTGGTAACACACACCTTTACTCCCAGAACTTGAGAGCTCATGTCTTTGTTTGGGAAAGACACACAACTTTAATCCCAGAAAGGGATGGCAGAAAGCAGAAAGGTATATAAGGCATCAAAACCAGAAACTAGAGGCTTTTTCAGCTTTTCAGCTTTAGCAGCAGTTCAGCTGAGATCTTTTTGATGAGGACTCAGAGGCTTTCAGTCTGAGGAAACAGGATCAGCTGAGAAGTTGGCAAGGTGAGGTTAGCTGTGGCATGTTTTGTCTCTCTGATCTTTCAGCGTTCACCCCAATACCTGGCTCTGGGTTTGTTTTTATTAATAAGATCTTTAAAGATTCATGCTACATCTTTACACTTCATAAACTTCAGCAAACATCCAAAAGCAATCCCTCAATATACGTGTTTACATTTCATAAACTTTAGCAAATGTACAAAAGCAGTTTCTTTTTTTTTTTTTTTTTTTTTGGTTTTTCGAGACAGGGTTTCCCTGTGTAGCTTTGCGCCATTCCTGGATCTCGCTCTGTAGACCAGGCTGGCCTCGAACTCACAAAGATCCACCTGCCTCTGCCTCCCGAGTGCTGGGATTAAAGGCGTGCGCCACCACTGCCCAGCCAAAAGCAGTTTCTTAATAGAGCTATACAAAACATAGGGTACATTAACACAAGTTAACAGTCCACTCAAGGGACAAGAAAACATTTTTTTTTTTTTAAGTTAAAGAGGCTGAGGAATATTAACTTCCCCTTTTCTTTTTTTCTTTTTTTTTTTTTTTTTTTGGGTTTTTTTTTTTTTTTTTTTGAGATAGGGTTTCTCTGTGTAACTTTGCACCTTTCCTGGAACTCGCTTTGTAGACCAGGCTGGCCTCGAACTCACAGAGATCCGCCTGCCTCTGCCTCCCAAGTGCTGGGATTAAAGGCGTGCTCCACCTCTACCACCACCACCACCACCACCGGGCAACTTCCCCTTTTCTTTATGACTTTTGTTTTGTTTTGTTTTTCGAGACAGGGTTTCTCTGTGTAGCTTTAGAGCCTGTCCTGGCACTCACTCTGTAGCCCAGACTGGCCTCAAACTCACAGAGATCCGCCTGCCTCTGCCTCCCGAGTGCTGGGATTAAAGGTGTGCACCACCACCACCACCCAGCTTCTTTATGATTTTTTTAAACTTCATCTTGAGCCTAGTTAGATAAAAACCCAAACTTCTACATTTTTACCCAAAACTTCCATTTTTTTTTTTACCCAAAGCAGTTGATGAGTGATCACAGTTAATAAAGCATATATGCACACAAAACAATTCCACAAAACAGTTCATAAGTCATCACAGTTAATAGAATCTTTAGGTGAACTCAAAATTGTCCCATTGCAATTGAATCACGCCTGTCTGTTTCATTTCTCAAGCCTGAAAAGTTTAAAAAGACAGTTTTGGTACCAGTTTTAAACATTCAAAATCAGAGCCTGGCTCGTCAGCCACCCCAAAGTCTTTGTACAGCTGTCAAAGTCATAATGACTCTAAAACAAACAGCTCCAAATATGAGGAGTCCCATAACCAAAGCTTTTTTTCAGTTCAAGCAAGCCTCTCTGAAACTTTTGCTTTCTGCTACAGCTTTGCTTTGCAGTCTGTAGCCTTCCCCTAAGGCCATTTTTGCTCCAGGGCAAAAGCTATTAGCTGGCTGGGACAGAGTCCTTTCAAAAGAGACCTTTTTTTATTTATTTTTTTTAATTACACTCATGATATTCATTAATTACAATCATGATATTACATTTGTGGTATTCTACATTCACAGTATTCATTCAATAACTGTATTTATGATATTCATTAATTACATTAATTGTATTGATTTATTACATTTATGATATTATGTCCTGATACCACTGTCCATTTGTGGGGCTTTTCCATCACACAAAACAGAGATTCTGTACTTAGGAAATCATTGCTCTATATTCCTTTCTTCTCCATCTTGAGATAACGTCTAATCTTCCTGTCTCTATGAATTTGTATATTCTATATTTTTCATGTAATACAATTCTATAGTATTTGTCCTCTTTTTTTTTTTTTGAATGTAAAAACGTCTTATGTACAACTGCAGGAGAAATAATACACAGATAGCTTGAACATAAAAACAGGTTATAGTTCAAAAGCCCAGGGTTATTTGAAACTGGAAAATATTTTCTCTGTAGAAAATAGTAAAAATGGTAACATTTCCCAATAAGCCAAAAGAGACCTTCTTACAGCCAGCAAACAAACTGCATGGCTTTGTGCTCCTGGCTCTCACAGTCCCAACTCTGTCTGTGACTCTGTAACCAGCATATCTGCCAAGGACCTCCGTGTCCTGAGGCTAGAGGGCTTTCTGTCGCCTCCCACTGCAGCTTTTATTCAGCAACCCTGGGTCTGGGAGGAAACTCAGCCATGGTCAGTCACAGCCACAGCATTACCCACTCCTCTGGTGGTCCTCACGTCCTGCGCTCTGTCTCTTTTGCATGTCCAAACGCCGATGCCAGGCGCACAGCTCTGCTTCACCCTGTCACTGGGTGCTCGGACGAGCCTAGGTTTCAGAGTCTCTCCGCTGTTCAGCCCGAAGCACAGCTCTGCCTCACCCCAGCAGTTCCCTGGGCTCCAGACATTGCTGCTCCACCCGGGGCGGCAGTCTTGTCTGCCGTCTCTGCTGCGGATCACTGTTCACCTTTCCCGGAGTGTGGCATCTCTCCTGGGCTCTTTAAGCCACGGCCTGCCACTTGTCTCTCTCACTGCATGGCATCTCTGCTGAGAGAAGCTTGCTTACCCTGGCTGCTCGAGCTGTCTCTCGGGCATCTGCGGCCAGCACTGTGCTGATGCCTCTCAGGTCTCAGCTGCTGATGCCTGGCTGCTGCTGCTTCATCTGGCTCTGGCATCCCCCATTGTTAACGGCTTCTGAAGCCACTCAGACTGCCAAGTTCTCAGTCTGCTAAAGGACACTGCTTGTTCTGCTCATACTTGGGGAAAACCTACTCTGCTCTAAATTACTATTTTGTTAAACCTTCACCATGTTCCTAGACTTAAAGCTTATATTCCTCAAACTTTACAAAAACTTTTTTACAACTTTAGAGAAACAGAGAAACATAGACAGAGACAGAGATACATGATGCAGCCTAACTTTTACTACTTTGTTTTATATTTATAATTACTCCTGAAGATTAAAATACCACTGCCTCAACTTAATTCACTACCGGGCAACCGGGCATGCCCCCTGCTCTGTGGTGGCCCCTACTCTCCTTTTGCCAAGTCCCTACTTCAGGTGCCATCTGTGAGGGTCCTTGAACCTAAGTTCCTGTTCAGGGTACCATCTGTGGAAGGACAGCTCCCACCTTTTCCAGGGTTCCTATGTGGAGGAGAGAGGGATAAGAAATATTAGGTAGAAAGAGAGCTAGACGAGGAGAAGAAAGACAGAAACACAGGATAGCTTCGGGAGGGACCTGGATCAAAATCCACTGGCCCAGAACTTTGTTCAAAAGGACTTTTTATAGTAATGCCAAGGGGCAAGGCAAAAGACCTCCCCCTTGCTAGAAACAGCCAAGTGTAGATCCTTCCAAACACCTGCTAAACACGTCTGTGGTCAAATCATCCCCTTATGCAGCCCTGCTGGGTAAAGCAAGCTCAGATTCTCTGACCCTGAGTAATTTGGGCCTCCACACTGGCCCGAGGCTTGTTTACCTCATCTATGAAGTTCCCATATTGCTTCTTCCATATCCGACTCCTGCGTCCCTAGACTCCGCCCTTCTTCCCAGCATCCTTAGTCTGGTTCTCCCGCCCAATCTCTTGTTGTCCAGTTATAGACCAGCCAGCTCTTTATTAACCAATGAGAGTAATATTTATTTGCAGTGCACAGAGATTGTGCCACAGCAGTTGTTCAAACCATGTGGGTGCTGGAAATTGAACCCGGGTTCTTTGGAAGAGCAGCCAGTGCTCTCAACCACCAAGTCATCTCTCCAGCTCCGACCCTTGATTTTTTTGTTTGTTTTGTTTTGTTTTTCGAGACAGGGTTTCTCTGTGTAGTCTTGGTGCCTATCCTGGATCTCGCTCTGTAGACCAGGCTGGCCTTGAACTCACAGAGATCCACCTGCCTCTGACTCCTGAGTGCTGGGATTAAAAGTGTGTGCCACTACTGCTCAGTTCCAGGTACATTCTAATGCTCTGTAAACTTAGCTCCTGGGTAAAAATCATGGCTGGCTGCCCTGTTGGTGGCAGAGCCAGCATGGGGACCAATGTACGTCAGTAACCTGGGCTTCCTGGGCTGCTGAGGGACACTTGCAACTGGGGCCTGACCTGAGACTTCTTTGGGGACTGTCCCTGATTTTGTTCTTAATTGTTTTTTATAACTTTAATTTTATTTAAAGCCTACAGCACCCGGTATTCCCAGGCAGTCTCCCATCCAAGTACTAACTAGGCCTGACCCTGCTTAGCTTCTGAGATCAGACGAGATCGGGCACATTCAGGGTGGTATGGCCGTAGACTGTTTTTAATTTTATTTAACTTCATTTTATGTGCATTGGTGTAAAGGTGTCAGACCCCCTGGAACTAGAGTTACAGATAGTTGTGAGCTGCCATGTAGATGCTGGGAATTGAACCTGGGTCCTCTGGAAGAGCAGCCAATGCTTAAACCGCTGAGCCGTCTCTCCAGCTCCCCAGTGTTTTTTTTTTCCCCTTTTAAGATTTACTTATTATTATTTTTTGTTTGTTTGTTTGTTTTTGTTTTTGTTTTTTAAGATAGGGTTTCTCTGTGTAGTTTTGCGCCTTTCCTGGATCTTGCTCTGTAGCCCAGGCTGGCCTTAAACTCATAAAGATCGCCTGGCTCTGCTTCCTGAGTGCTGGGATTAAAGGCATGCCCCACCACCACCAGGCCTACTTATTATTATTTTATGTGCATACATGTTTGTCCGCAAGTGTGTATGTTCACCATGCACACGCCTAGTGCCTGCAGATCCAGAAGAGGGCACTAGGCTCCCTGGAACTGGAGTTACAGATGTTTGTGAGCCTTCATGTGGGTGCTGCAAACCAACTCCAGTCCTCCGAAAGAGCAGCAAGTGCTCTTAACCTTCCCAAGTTTGACAGTTTTAAACAGTCAAACACAGCTGGGCCGTGGTGGCGCACACCTTTTGTCCCAGCACTCGGGAGGCAGAGCAGGTGGATCTCTGTGAGTTGGAGGCCAGCCTGGCCTACAGAGAGAGTTCGAGGACAGCCAGGGCTACACAGGGAAACCATGTCTCAAAAACAAACAAACAAACAAAAAAAACCAAAAACCAAAACAAAACAAAAAACAAAACAAAAAAAAATCAATACTTGGGAGGCAGAGACAGTCAGATCTCTACAAGTTTGAGGCTAGCCTGGTCTACATCGCAAGTTCCATACCAGCCAGGGCTACGTAGTGAGATGGTGCTGGTTAGTTTTATGTCAACATAGACATATTTGAGAAAAGGGAATCCCAATTGAGGAATTGTCTTTATCAGGTTGCCTACAGGAAAGTCTGTGGGGCATTTTTCTTGATTAATGATTGATGTGGGAGGGCCCAGCTCCTGTGGGTAGTGCCAGCTCTAAGCAGGTGGTTATAGGTGTTATAAGAAAGCAGGATGAGGCCGGGCGGTGGTGGTACATGCCTTTAATCCCAGCACTCGGGAGGCAGAGACAAGCGGATCTCTGTGATTCGAGGCCAGCCTGGTCTACAGAGCAAGTTCCAGGACAGCCAGGGCTGTTATACAGACAAACCCTGTCTTGAAACACATCCACCACCTTCACGCCCCCCAAAAAAGTAAAGAAAGCAGGATGTGCAATTGCGCCTTGGGGAGCAAACCAGCAAGCAGTGTTCCTCGATGGCCTCAGCTTCAGTTCCTGCCTTCAGGTTCTTGCTTTGAGTTCCTGCCCTGACTTCTTTCTCTTCACGATGAACTGTGATCAGAATGTGTAAGGCAAATAAACACTCTCCTCCCCAAATTGCTTTTGGTCATGATCTTGGTCATAACAATAGGAAACACATTAAGACAGAGACATTATCTAGGGGGAAAAAGGGGGCAGCTTGGTTGGGCCTGTCTAAGTGGGTGATGTAATGGTGCCTGGAAATGGAGCCTGGAAAGACAGACATCCTGACCAGTGTGTCTGCCACAAACTCTTGGCTGGCACTGAAGGACCATTGTGATCCAGGCCGGAGTGATCCCCCAGCCTGACCTACACCTGGTCCACAGTGACTTTCTGAGTCAGAGCTATAGCCAGTGCCAGCTACTGCTTGCCGTTTGCTCCGTTAGCTGTGTGCTTTGGCACTTCCTGTGACCACATAGGCTCTACTCTGCGTGTGCACGCACGTGTGTGACATCCGCATGTGTGTACATGTGCATTTGACTATGTGGGTGCGTGTGGAGGCCAAAGGCTGGCGACAGGTGTCTTCCTCAATGGCAATGGTATCTTCGCTAGTTTTTGTTTGTTTGCTTTGTTTTTGAGACAGGGTCTTACTATGTAGCTCTGGACGGCCTGGAACTACCTATCTCAACCAGGCTGGTCTCAGACTCACAGACATCTGCCTGCCTTTGCCTTCTGAGTGGTGGGACTTAAAAAAGAAAACAAAACAAAAAAAACATACCCAACTTAACCTTAAAATTTTACTCGTTCTCACATGGCTTTTCAAAGACCTCTCGCTCTCATCTGGAGATACGCAGCTGCCGTGCCTGAGGCGGTGAAAAAGTTGGAAGACTCATTCCACTCTCTCAGATCAGGAAGTAAGCTCTCAGATGCTGCTCCAACACCATGCCTGCCTGCCTGTCACCATCCTCCTCATCTCGATGGTCGTGAACTAAGCCTCTGAAACTTAGACCATCTGTTTGAGGGAGGAGGCTGCTGCACCTGAAGGCCTTCGTGGACCTGCAACTCAGGATTCTCCATTTCACCAGCATTGAATCATGCAGAAGTTTCACAAAGATGGATGCAAAGAACCCAAAGACACTGTTGGATCTTGCTATCCAGAGTCTACTGAGAAATAAGTGTGCAGCAATCCAAGCTCTGGAGGATATTCCAAGAGACTTTTTTTTTTAATTGTAATTACTGTATTTGATAAACTTAATCACTATTTTATTTCAAAATAATCTCATTTACAGAAAAAATGCAAATAGAATTTATAAATAAGATTTTTTTCTGGCCCTTTTAGGGTAAGTGCTAACCTGATACCCTTTTACCTTCTACTGTATTAGTGTGGTTTTCCTACAAATCATCATAATCATACCCATCAAACTCTGGTAATTAACAATGTTTCATGACTATCCTTGAATCCTGAGACCTCCCACAATAGTCATGGGTCTTTAGTCTCTCTCTTTTTGGAATAGTTCTTTAGTCTTTGTGATAAACTTGACACAAACTGGCTATTTTGTAGTTTGTCCTTAAATTCCCTTGCCTCATGATTAGATTAATATTATGTATCGACAGTGGTAACATCACAGAAGTGACACTGTGTTCTCATAGCTCACTACTATCTGATGATACATGATTTTGACTTGACCTATGGGGAATGATATTTTCTTTGGTCACTTCGATTGTTATGGTTGTTACATGCCAATTTATTTTCCATTCTGAAGAGCTTCCTTTTCTCTTTGTAATGAAGAGATATTTTGTAGGATTTATTTGAAACATTGAGTAATCCCACTCCAAGAGACCTTTTTTTTGTTCCACTGTTCATTGCTGCTTTCAAGGGTGGGCATGAGAATGAGTGAAATGATGAAAGGTTGGCTTTTTACTGCCTTCATATTGGCTCATTAACTGTACAGGAGCCTCAACATGAACTCCTGAAAGCCATGATTGAGAATCTTCCAGTATGTCCTGCAAAGAACTCTGCTTCTCGGTAAGACTGTATAATAGGAACATGGAGAGACAGAGGCGGTTATACCACAGTCTGCTACTCTCCCTGAAGGAGTAACAAGTAAATGCTGAAGATTTCTGTGCCAGGCCTTCAACCCCAGACTTGGTAACACGTTAAAGACTGATTGTATTCAATGTTCATTATGAAATCTGTTACTGAGGGTTCTGTTGATGGGTTTACGTTACAGTTGTTACATAAGAGAAAGACAGGAACTTGAAGACTGGAGAGGATTTAAGGTGTATAAAGGATTGGGGGGGGGGAAGGAGGTTGAATTTTCATGGGAAAGATTTGTTGGTAGTTAGTACAAGGAGTGTCAGCTATGGATAAAAGAATTAGTTCCTAGATGTCATCGTTGATTCTACTCGGTTTCATTATCGTTGGCTATTTCTCAGCTAGTCTGTCTCCTCTTACCCCTACAGGAGACCTAAACTGAGGATCCTAGATTTAAGGCAAGACCACGACTGTAGGACCACATGCCATGAAGTCAGCATCAAGGAACCTTTCTGCTTTCATTCATGTGCTTATTCTGACAGCTCTATCCTGAAAACTGAAGGGCAGCATGGTTTTGTAAATCCAGAGTCCATGGTTCACTTCCCTAGGCCTGTAGAGTTACTAGTGGACCTTTCCCTAGATGACTCCTTAGTGGAAAAAGAACTTTTGGTTTTGCTTAAAATTTGGGAGAGTTCGGGGTCTTTGCACATATGTTGTGGAGATCTGCACACTGATAAACTGTGTGACAGTAAATGCACCCTGAAATTTCTTGATCTCAACAACTGTGTTGATCAGCTATCGATTGATATGGGTTTGCTGAGTGATATCACCAATGTCCTGTCTCAGATGGCCCACCTAGAGAGCCTCAGTCTGTCTAACTCACTTTCAGATCTCTGAGTGGGAAAGTCTTTAAAAATTTCCTCCGTCACTTGCAATGTACGAACAACCTTAAGGATGTCAGCTTGTCTTCATTCTTTCTCACAGGTCATCTGGACAGAGTGCTCAGAGTCCTGCCACCTGGTCTGAATTTCTTGTATCTGCCATTCTGTGATCCTTCATACAGAGACTTCAGATTTCTGGCCCAGAGCCCTCAGGTCTCCCGCCTAAAGCTGTTGAATCTTGGCAACAACCCAATGTATTGGGGTGATTTGGAGCCCTTTCAAACTCTCCTGGTGAATCTTTCTGGTACTCTTCGGCATCTAGAGATAAATCATGGCCTCATAAATGATTCTGCAGTCTCTGTCCTTATCCCTGCCCTGATTCGTTGTACTCATCTCCCTCCACGTCCTGTGCTTTGCTTCTGACCCCATCACAATGCGTATGCTTGTGACTATCATGAATAATTTAACACCCTTGAAGAAGCTAAAATATGTGATTTATTCCATCCCTGTACATTGCTATGAACTACGGCCTTTTCAGGGGAGTTTAGACCAAAGGAAACTTGCTGTTGTACAACTACATCTGAAGGTGATGCTAGAGCTTGCAGAGAGGGCTGACATGAACTGGATCACTTACTTCGAATAAATTTCACAGTCCAACACAGTTTCAGCATGATATGTGCTATTTAAGTACTAAATGCTATTTCCTGGACACCCCCCCACACACCCCCCCACAATATATATAAGGTTTTTTTTTTTTTTGGTTTTTCAAAACAGTTTCTCTGTGTAGTTTTGGTGCCTGACCTGGCTCTCACTCTGT
>CABHPQ010115859.1:0-13081 GCA_902168405.1 Peromyscus aztecus
TATGAGCGAGAATTGTTGAGACCAAGGTTGGATAAAGCACAGGGACAAATAGCCAAACAAATGGAAAACCACGAACTATGAACCAATGGCTGAGGGGCCCCCAACTGGATCAGGCCCTCTGAATGGGTGAGACAGTTGATTGGCTTGATCTGTTTGGGAGGCATCCAGGCAGTGGGACCGGGTCCTGTGCTCATTGCATGAGTTGGCTGTTTGAAACCTGCGGCTTAGGCAGGGTCGCTTGGTTCGCTCAGCATGGGAGGAGGGGACTGGCCCTGCCTGGACTGAGTCTACCAGGTTGATCTCAGTCCTCCAGAGAGGCTTTGCCTTGGAGGAGGTGGGAATGGGGGCTGGACTGGGGGGAAGGAGAGGGGGGCAGGAGGGGGGGAGAACAAGGGAATCCATGGCTGACATGTAGAACTGAAGTGTATTGTAAAATAAAATAAAATATAAAAAAAAAAGTCCAAAGTCTCTTCTGAGATTCAAGGAAATCTCTTGACTGTTATCCTCCCAAAATGAAAATTAAAGCTGACCACATACTTCCATCATACAATGGCACAGAATATACATTACCATTCAAAAAGGGAGGAAAGGGAGCATAGTGAGGAAATATTCAACCAAAGCACAACCAAAAACTAGGAGAACCATCTCCAAATTCTGAATCTCCATGTGTGATGTCAAAGTTCTCTTCAGGTCTCCAATGTTTTGGCTTTATTGACAACAACACACGTCTCTCTCTTGGGCTGGTTTCACATCAGATGTGCACCTCTCCTTGCCAGGTACCCATGGCTCTGACATCACCAACATCCTTGTTTGTGATAGTTAAGATAAACTCCTTTTGCACTAGGAACACATTCTAAATTTTTAAAAGAGGAAAATTCCATTTTGTGTTAGCAACCTACCCTAAATTTCTAAAAGATGAGCTTCCAGCAACTCTGGCACATTGCCCCTTCCCCAACCTTGTAAAACTGCTATGTGATAATTAATCCATTATGCTGGTTTTTAAAATCCACTTTTGGATGTGTACCAGGAAGTGATACAGCTCCTTTATCAGTGTATACTGGGGGATAGAGAGAGGTTTTAAAGCTGAGGGGAGTAAAAGCAGTTTCTCACTCAGCTTCACACTTTACACAATTGAGATAGTTGTGGTGTGCACTTTTAAAAACCCTTCCTCTACCTGGGACCCGGCTGTGGATCTCTGCATCTGCTTCCATCAGTCACTGGATGAGGGCTCCATGATGACAGTTAGGATATTCAGCCATCTGATCACTAGAGTAGGCCAGCTCAGGCACCCTCCCAACTATTTCCTGTAGTCTATGGTGGGGTCATCCTTGTGGATTCCTGGGAACCTCCATAGCACTCTGCTTCTCCCTATTCCCATGGTGTCTTCATTTATCATGGTATCTCTTTCCTTGATCTCCCAGTCTGTTCCTGTTCCAGCTCGAACCTCCCACTCCCCTAAGCTCTCTTCCCCCATCCCTTGCCCTCCATTACCCCTCTCACCCCCAGTTTGCTCATGCATTCATTTCTTCATCCCTGGGCGATCCATTCGTCCCTCCTAGGGTCTTCCCTGCTAGCTAGCCTCCCTGGATCTGTGGGTTGCAATCTGGTTATCCTTTGCTTTACATCTAGTATCCACTTATGAGTGAGTACATACCATGTTTGTCTTTCTGAGTCTGGCTTACCTCACTCAGGATATTTTCTAGTTCCATCCATTTGCCTGCAAACCTCATGATGTCATTGCTTTTCTCTGCTGAGTATACTCCATTGTGTATATGTACCACACTTTCTTTATCCATTCTTCAGTTGAAGGGCATCTAGGTTGTTTCCAGGTTCTGGCTATTACAAATAATGCTGCTATAAACAGAGATGAACATGTGTCCTTGTGGTATGATTGAGCATTCCTTGGGTATATGTCCAAGAGTGGTATGGCTGGGTCTTGAGGTAGATTGAATCCCAATTTTCTGAGAAACCGCCATACTGATTTCCAGAGTAGCTGTACAAGTCTGCACTCCCACCAACAGTGGAGGAGTGTTCCCCTTTCTCCACATTCTCTCCAATATAAGTTGTCATCACTGTTTTTGATCTTAGCCATTCAGACAGGTGTAAGATGGTCTCTCAGAGTCGTTTTTATCTGCATTTCCCTGATGACTAAGAATGTTGAGCAATTCCTTAAATGTCTTTCGGCTATTTGAGATTCTTCTGTTGAGAATTCTCTGTTTAGCTCTTTTTTGGAGCCTCGTGCCAATGGTGGGACACTTTGTGCAGCCTTGGTACAGAGAGGAGGGGATTGGACCTGCCTCAACTGAAGGTACCAGGCCTTGCTGACTCCCCATGGGAGACCTTGCCTTGGAGGAGATGGGAGTGAGGGGTGGGTTTGGGGGAAAGGCTGGGGGGCGGAAGGAAGGAGGACAGGAGAATCTGTGGTTGGTATGTAAAATGAATAGAAAATCTCAATTAAAAAAAAGAAAGGAAGGAAGGATGGATGGATGGACAGACAGACTAGTCTGATCTTTCTTTGAATAAGTACTTATGATTCTACTCTCAGGAATATCAGCATTGTAAATAAAAATAATCTCCAAAATTAAAAAATAAAAACCCTTCCTCTAGACAGATCTGCATAATATGCCTTCAATTTTAGTTAAAAGCTGTTGACTGGCTGGCATTAATTAATAAATTCATTTACTGATAATTTGAATCAAGTCTTTGGTCTTTTCCAAATGTATTTGAACTCTGTAACATGTGTCTCCAAGGCAATCCAGGCTTCACCTTCACAGTTCGCCCAATGGCCTCTCTGGGCATCCATGCAGGGACATCGCTGACACATGCCTGGACTTAGTGGCTCTCCTTAGCCATGGTGGAAGATTCTACAACCCCTTTCTTGTATTCTTGACTCTAAAGATCAAACCATGTGACTGAGGCTACCAAATTCTGCTGCTTGATGGGGCTGGCACTTGGGCCCCTTCTTTCAATTATGTTTGCATCAGCTTTCTGTTGTTGATAGTTTCTTTCACTGCTTAAGGTTTTCTTTAATTCCTTTTAACCATTTGGAAATTTATCTTGGCAGGGTACTGCCCTGAAGTCACTAGTCCCCTTATACCATTTAGCATCAGGTTTCCTTTAAGTTTTTTTTTTTAATCTCCTTGACAACTAGACTTTGTTCCATTACATTTCTTGATGCACCTTTTCTCCTCAACATGGACATTTTGTGTTTACCTTTGTCCAGATTTCTCCTTTTCATGACAGGTCTGCATAAGAGTGATTACTGTTAACCACATGACAGAGTAAATACTAGGCTGTCTTAAAATATCCTTTGCCAACATCATTAATTCAAAACTCTTCAATTTAGCCTCAGGCAGATGTTTGAGACAGAAACAAAAAGCAGCCTTATTCTTTTCCAAAATATCACAAGAATGGTCTCCAGGCCACTTACTAATATTCTTCCCCACTGAAACTTCTTGAGCCAGGCTGCCATAATTTACATTGCCCTCAGCACATGTTCCTACTACAATAGCTCAGTAAGCACCACTTAAAGTGTTCAACCACTTCTGTAGTCCAAAGTCCCAAAGTTCACATTATGTCAACTCAGCAAGGTCAGGTTCATCACAGATATATCCCAATCCCTGGTACCAATTTCTTGCTTACAGTTTCAGTCCATTATCATCATAGAAGGGAACATGGCAACTTACATGAGGCATGGTGTTAGAGAAGTAGCTGAGAGCTCCATCCTGATCCATAGCCTAAGAGAGAGACAGAGACAGAGACAGAGAGACAGAGGGGAAATTCTGGTGGCATAGGCTTTTCAAACCTCAAACCCAACCCCAGTGGCACATTTCCTCTAACATGGTCACACCCTCTACTCCTTTCAAACAGTTCTCTCTCTGGTGACTAAGCTCCACAACATATGAACCTATAGGGGCCATTATTATTCAACAACCACAGTAAAGAAGATGTCAGTCATCTTGGCAATAAATGTTTGCCACCTTTATTTCCTAGCTATAACCCATCTCCCAATCTGTCTACCTACCAGGGGGTCTGTCTAACTCCTAATCTCTTAGTTTGAAACACAATCACAGCATGTCTAGATAACTACTCCAATCATCCAGTGGGGTCTCTAGGTTTCCAGTCATCCTCTCAAGCCACCACATAAGTTACCATGCTCAACAGAAAAGCTTTTATATCCTTTCATTATTTAAGTCAGTTTAGGTTATACTCCAAGTTCCTTCCCATAGGCCCTCTTCATTTAAGCTTAGCTTTATTGCAGCATCATTATTTCCATGAAATACTTCCATTTTAGACATGTCAATGCTTTCCTGGTCTCCAGGCCTCTTCATAGGATTTTTTAAGACCCAGATCTGTACCCCACTTTTTCCTCTGACTCAAAACTTCAAGTAAATCACTGTAGCCTATCTGTCTCTAACAAGAAGTCATCTGTGAGTTCTGAGCCTGGGTCACACATGATCTCAGACAAGCCCTGCCATCTGATATTATCCTGTGTTGTTAGGACCCGTTTTATGTTTCTGTATCTGCTGCTTCTAGGATCATCTGAGGAATTTACAGCCATTCACTGTCATGTTCCAAAATAAAGAGAAGAAAGTGAAGGTGAAAAACTGTAGTTATGGTTTCAGTGGAATTTGGACGAAAAGGATCAGTGCAGGAGTTGCTGGGGCTTCCAATTAATGATTAATTGGGGTTCAGAAGTCAATCAATTAAATATAGAGGTTTTATTTCTCTCTCAACCTTTCAATACGTACCCTACATCATGTTTTAGTATGTTCTATAGTTGGAAGTCTCTTGTCTGAACCACCTATTCCAAAATAACCATTCTGGAGCTTATATTGATTGTAAATGCTTGATGAATAGCTCAGGTGTATCACTAACCAGGTCTTACATTATAAGTTAATGCATATTTCTTATTTTTGCTCTGCCAAGTGGCCGTACCATTATTAGCATGGCACATTTATCTTCTGCTCCCTCTGACTCTACTGGCAACTTCTTATTCTGCCCTTCTACTTCCAATCATCCTTAGTTTGGTTACCCCACCTATACTTCCTGCCTGGCTACTGACCAATCTGCATTTTATTAAACCAATTCAAGTGACAAATCTTTACAGTGTAAAGAGGATTATTCCACAGCAATGTTCTTTCTTTTTACTTAATGCCTCAAGATTATAGTTGTTCTAGCTTATGATGTACCTTCCTCTCAAGTCAATGCCATAAGATCTTGGCAAAAACAAACAGTCCCATGATCTAGAATAGAAATGCTAATGTACTTCCCAACTCAAACTTTAATGTCCTTCCAAAGGAACTGAGTTGTATCACAAATATTAATGCATTTAAATCGTTTAAAGCAATCACCTTTAGTTGCACAGAATATATTTGGCTTCCTAGTAGACCACAGAGATAAGACTTCCCAACTGTACCTGTAGATGAGCTTGGAGAACTTCTGTTCCAACAAAGAAGGGTCAGGCATGGTGACTTGTAGTAGGGGAGTTTTTGAGCTTGCCCAGTATCCACAGTCCCCCTTTTACACACAACACCCATAAAGGTAGATACTTGAATGACTAGAGAAAGGAGAACTGAAAATCTCCAACCTGAACTACTCTAGTGATGCTCACATGAGGAAAGAGAGAAACTGAGCTGTCACCTCCCAGGGAGTGCTGCTAGATTCCAGGTGACCAGAAGCAGTGAGGTAGCAAATGTCACACAACCATAGCACAGCCACCCACTGCAAAGATTTACAGGTGGGTAGTAGGAAGACTGAGAAAGACTGCTCTAATTCAAACTAAGTAGATCCTGTGCCCTTGATCCTTCACCAACACCATCCAAGATACTCTGGCATCTTTCCTGAGACTGTTGCAACTTATTTGAGTTGTGCTGAGGCCAACACTGAATACAGTGACACTAACAGAAAACTCTTGGAAAATTCCACTTGTCTGTTTGGACACCTAGAGTGGAGGTTCCTGTTTACACAGTGCACTCACAAATAAAGCACTGTGTATCGGGGACGTCTCTGGAAACTGTATTAGGGAACAGGACCCCATTGGTCCTGTCCCCTTGTCCTTTCTTCCTACACCATGTGGAAGGACAGACAGTCTCTGCAATGTCTGATTTCAGTTCTTCTTGCCTTCCTGGCCTCTGCTTCCTTATCACCTGGAAAACCGTGAGTACTACTAAAATCCTCTTCCATATTGTTCCTCTTCCAATCAAACCCATCCATTTCCTTTCACAGTCCCTTCACCCAAAAACCTCTCTATATCCTTTTTGTTTTTCAATTAACAAATGATAATTACATGTGTGATTTCCAACTTTAGTATTACATGATTCCATGTTATCATTTTTCCAATTCTAAAGCAATCTGTGTTACTAAACTGAGGTGTGATGTGATTTAGAGTAGCATTCCTCTTACGACTGTACCACTAATATCTAAAATCCCAGTGGTCACAGACACTTTTCTGTGTTGAAACCATTTAATCTCTTTGAAGATAAGTATTTACATTGTTGGCACTTTGGGTTGGAAATGTGTAACCTATAGTTTAACCTTGGACGGGTAAGGATTCAGGCACACTGCAACTCTGTGGATGTTTGTGTCTTAAAACAACACTCTTGTTAGGATCAAAGACCTTGGATTAAACTACAAGTAGAACTTGTTATTTGGTGCCCAAATAACCACATTATCAGGATTATATTGTTGAGTGACTTTTCTTGTCATTTTTTTTAACTAGGAAAATATATTTAAAGTGATAAAAATCTTTTGATTTTTTTTTTCTATTATGTGATGTAGTGGTGACAGTCTAGACTCTGGGCTAGTCTGGGTACAAAAAAACTCTAATGCCAGAAAAAGGTAGAGAACAATTCCTACAGATAGCCCTTGGTACTTGTTCAAGCATAACATATGTGAATCATGCTGCTCTGAACTGCACAGTCACATTATAAGTCTTAGGTTTAAGGGTACTCCAAAATAAAAACAGGGTACTGTTATTTTTCAAGAATTAAAAATGGTAATCAAGAACAATCTTGATAAATTTTTATAAAAAGAATAATTCATCCTCCCAGATTTTTATCTAAAAAAATTTAAAAACCTTCCAGCACTTAATGCTCGCTGCTTAAGTGACGGTAGTGCATGCCATGTGAGGCTGCCTTGATGGATATCACTGCTGAAGCTGAGTGATCACCATTACAAACACTGATAATTGACCACTCTGGGGTATCATGCTGTCACCTACCATCTCAGGCTGGAGAATCTTGGATGGTGATGATTATTGTGAAGAAACTACAGCCATGGACTATGATATCTGTCCCCAGCTGGCCTCAACTTTTCCCTTTCCAGGAAGTATGTGGTGCTGGTCCCTTCCCAGCTCTACACGGAGACCCCTGAGAAAATCTGCTTCCATCTATACGATCTGAATGAGACAGTGACTGTCAGGGCCTCCTTGCAGTCTAGCTGGGGAACCAGAAGTCTGTCCAATGAGTTTGTGGTTGACAAGGACAAGTTCCACTGTGACTCCTTCACTGTGAGTACTAGATACCTGTCCCTATCTGTTTTCTATATTTATGTACATAATTGTGTAGATGCATATATAATATACTTACATATTTCTAAAAAGATTAATCTAGAAACACAACTACTACTTCAAAACAATAGACACTTAGAACATTTACCCAATAAACAAATAGCATAGATTATCCCACCCCAAAATAGGAAGAGTCAATACTTCTGCATATGCTACTCTCTCATTGAAGTTCCTCAATAAACATAGTACTCTGAGAAAGGATTTTGCCATTTTAGTATTTGCTGCTAGTAAGTTATAAACTTCTAATTAACACTCCAGCTAATCAGAACCACATCTCCTATGTGTAATTGATATCCTGAATAAGTTCTGGGTTTCTTCTTCTGTACCTATTGTCAAGATGCAGTTCCTACCACTATCAATATGTTATTTTTCACTCTACCTTAGTTCCAGAGTTCTATCTAATTTTCAGTCAATATTATATTTACTCCATAAAAAGGACTGTGTCTTTGTTGCTTCCACTGACTCATATGAAATGTTGTTTTTCTTTGCCTACTTTTTTTCTGACATAACCTCCTCACATAATATTTAAACAGAATCTGAGGGACCTTGATCTCCTTCCCATGGTGTGGAAGGACAGGAGGTAAAAAGGAAATCTAAGATTTCCAAAGGGTCTGATGGTGAAGGGTCTTGTGCTCCTCTCATTCTCAGCTCCCCAGAGTCTCAGCTTCAGATGAGAAGGTGTCCCTCTCTGTCCACATCAAAGGACCGACACATGAATTCAACAAAAATAGTACGGTGCTGGTGAAGAACCAAGAAAGTGTTGTCTTTGTCCAGACAGACAAACCCGTGTACAAACCAGGACAGTCAGGTACGAAGGTTCATCACTGGCAATGGAGTGAAGAAGCCATCCTGAACATGGCACAGAGAAGGCCTGGCTCTCTGGACCTCACTAGAAAATTCTCTCTCTCTCTCTTTCTCCAGTCAAGTTTCGGGTTGTCTCTATGGATAAAAACCTACGCCCCCTGAATGAGTTGGTGAGTCTTTTACATGTGGGTATTGGTGGGTTTGTGAAGACATAATGTGACAGAAATATTCTCATTTCTAGACCCTTGCTAAGGTAGGAGTTGGTCTTGTTCTCTACTCTGCTCATTTGACTATTTATACCCCTTGCTCAGTTACCATTGGCCATGCAATGTCTTCCTTATATTTTGCACTCCATTACTGGTTAAGTGTCTCTGGGTTTCTTTATACTTCATGGAGACTGTTACTGTAAAGATCCTTTGGGCTTAATCACGTTTTTCAGTCATTTCTTTTGTAGTTTCTGTTACTTCAAGCCATCCTTAAGAAATCCATTTCTAATCTAACAGGGGTATTTCTTACATATAACCTTGTATTTAAAATTTAGATCCTTCCCTAAATGGACTCTCTAAAAAGAATAAAATAACATTTCAAAGTGTCTTGTCCTCTGCACTTCAGCAAGTGGTGGGTGTCTGTGCTCATCACCCTCTACTGCAAGTAGAGGCTTCTGTGACAGGGGCTGAGAGAAGCTTTGATCTATAAGTATAAAGACACATCAATATCAGTTGGTTTAACACTATGTCCTTTAGCAGCAGAATAATAATGGGTTCTCCTCTGGTCCTGCGGCATGTCTAGCCACAGGATCTCGGCCCTATAATGATGTCTAATGTGGGATTCATCGTGCGTAGTAGGACTTGAATCCAGTCAGGAGTGGTTGGCTACTTCCATGACATTTGTGCCACTATTGCACCAGTGGCTGTGTCTTGCCAGGCCAGTGGTTCTCACAGTTTATAGGGTTCACGGCTGGGTGAGACTGATGATCCCCGCCCTTCTGGTAGTGTACTGTTGGTCTGACCAACAGCCAGGGCAGAGGCAGGACTGGTCCAGCTGGTCTCTCCCTTGGAGTCTTGTCAAAGCAGGCACTCGCTTTATTGCATCAGGAGTAGACTTATATAGGTTGGGGTAATGGGGGGGGGGAATGGGGTGAGGATAGCGGGCCAATGAGATGATGCCATCTCAGCAGTTACTAGGCAGAGGTAATTCTAGGTCGGGTAGTGCTGAGTCACTTGTATGCAGAAGTCATGTCCAAAGACAGGTCGCCAAACTCGAGCTAGGCTCAGAAAGTTACACTGGGCCTCACACCTGAGCCTTATGGGGCCCAACACCTCCCCCTTTTGTTTTTTGTAAGACATGGCCCCTGTGTTAGATTGTCCCCCACTTGGAGATCTTACCCATTATTGAGTACCATGTATTGTGAGTAGGAGATGGGGGGGTCACTCTATGACCTGTCTTATGTCATCTCAGCCCACCTGGGGGCTTACCCATCATTGGTCAAGTGGAGAGCAGAAGAAAGGCGCTCATACAAGGATACTCAGCCATGGGAGGGACCAGGCTCCTGAGTGGCTAATCTTTGATAGCATACCTCGACCTGATTTATCTTAATCGCCTCCAATCTCTGGTGGATAAATTGTGTGAACTTATTGAACACTCAAGGCCCAATGGTAAGAAGGAGAATAACGAGAAGGAAGGGCCAAGGAGGGGAAGTAGGTAGAGTAAGAATCCGTGAAGGCCTGGCCACAGATGATTGTCTTGAAACTCCCGCCCTCTCCTCTCTAGGTCTTCCTGAAGCATCTTTATCTTATTCTGGACAATCCCTGACTTGTTAGCGTAGAACCAGCACTTTTCCTGTAAAAACAAACAAAGACACCCCCCCCTTCTGCAGTTAGCAGATCTAACCCCCTCCTATTTTGGAGGACTACCTCAGCCAGAGAGTCTAACTGACTCTGCAAGTCAAGAATGGTGCTGGAGATGGCCTTTACATCATCAATTAACCGAATGGGTAATTTTTTGAAAAGATGTGAGGACAGGCCTACCCCCAGGCCAACAAGGAGAGGTATCAATTGAATGACCCTCTTAGACCTTCCTCCTATGTAGTCAAAAAAAGTACTGGAAGAGCCTCATCACTGGGGATGATATCCACATCTGGTATGAGTATGGCAGGGGTGCAAAGGCCTGTCCATGTCCCAGGGAGAAAGCTAAAAGCCATTCCTACTCTGCTCACAAAAACCATTCCCATGGGGGGGACGTATCCTTAAGGATACAGATTTCAGATACACTAACCCTGGCAATTGGTATGTGCCTCAGTGGCAAAAATATAAACAGCACCAGAGTGCCAGATTTCTGTTCACAAACCCCAGAATGGCTGGAGGGTGACGAGAAAGAAAGCAAGGAAGTGGAGGGAGAGAGGGGAACTGAGTGATTAATAACTGGCTAACGAGTTCCAAGTCCTGTAACTCAAAAATTATTGTATTTATGCCATGTGCATGTGCACATGAATGCACACATGTGGGGGAAAGAGAACAATGTTCACATGTCTGTCTCCTCCAACATGAGTCCAGGAGATCAAGGTCAGGTCATGAGGTCAACAGCAGGTACCTTTACCCACTGAGCAATCTCATAGACCCTAATGTCACATCATTTTATGCAAGACCAGTAATAGAATCCAGGCCTATCAATGGTTAATGTATCTAGTTTCCTTGTAATTTTTCATTATGATTTTCCTATGTGTATGTGATAAGGACACATAGATAAGAGAGCCTTGCTGTTATTAAATGTTATGATACAACATATGTTAAAAGTATGCTGTATCATAGATCCCATGTAAAAAGCCAGGCATGACTGGCAGCTTCTACAACCCCACTGCTGTGGAGGCCAGAGGCAGGAGAATTGCTAGATCTTTCCAGCTGCCAGTTTAGCTCCAAGTTCATGAGAAACAGTCTCAAGTCTGTAAGACAGAGCATGAGAGCAGGGCACACACACGCTCCTCTGACCTCTGCTAGATGCATTGCTATATGCATCTGCACACACATGTGCATTACACCACACTCACATACCAAAAAAGAGCTATTTTCAAGACGTTCAGGTACTCTTGCACCAATGGGCACATCTTGAGTGGCAGGCTGGTGTTAGACATCCTAGGCTTCTCAGCTGGATGAGACCATTGACATCTCCTCTACTGCAGCAATCTGTACAGCACCTTGTGGCAGTGTGAAAGCTGATCAGCAGGAGGATGTTAGCAGAGTACCAGCTTGATTTCTCTACACCCTTCCACCAAGGTGTGTAGTGTCTTCCACAATAGAATATTATCAATTAGTTATTGTGAGCAATCAAGGAGAGTGTCAAGATTCTGTATTGCTTTGGGGGGTCTCTAGGGCCTCCCTGGCCAGCAACTCATAAGGCGCTATCTCATGCCTAGAAGTGGGACATTTGTTTAGTGACCCTTGGCCTTCAGGAGCAGCATTATCTAGACATGCAGTACATCTTCCTCTGACTCTCCTTATAACTTATGCTTCTTAATAGCTTAGAAAGCAGCAAGTTTCCACATGGCTTTTTCATGGGTCCTTAGTGTGGGTTAACCCTCCCATCCTCCCCTCTCATTTCTCCCGTCCCACACCCCCATCTCTGCTTAAATATTCTGTCCCCAAAAGTGCACCTGTGCTTTGACATCCCCTATGTCATGCTATGTCCCTGCCTTGAGGGATTCCTAACCAGTGGTCCTCTTCTAGTTACCTTAAGTCCACAAGTACTCTGGGTTTGGAGTGAGGAGCCACATATGAGAATTACATACAGCAGTTTTCTATTTTTTTAATTAAGAAAATTTTTTCATTCATTTTACACACCAATCAAAGATCCCCCTCTTTTCTCCTCCCACCCTCCCAGCCTCCCCCTTCCAACCCACCCCCCACTTCCCCCCACAAGAAGGCAAGGCCTGCCATGGAGAGGCACATCCAGTAGAGGCAAGTCCAGGCCCTTCCCCCTGCCTCAAGGCTGCAGGAGGTGTCCCACCATAGATAGTGGGCTCCAAAAAGATGGATGGATTCTGATCCTACCACCGGGGGGCCTCTCAAGCAGATCCAACTACACAATTGTCTCACCATACAGAGGGCTTAGTCCAGTCGCATGCAGGCTCTAGAGCTGTTGATCCACTTTCATGAGTTCCCACTAGTTTGGTTTGGTCATCTCTGCAGGTTTCCCCATCATGATCCTGATATACTTGCTCATAGAATCCCTCTTCACTCTCTTTTACTGGGCTCCTGGAGCTCTGCCTGGTGTTTGGCTGTGGATATGGAAAAAAAGCTCTGTGATGACAGTTAGGGTATTCACCAATCTGATCACTGGGGTAAGCCAGTTCAGTTCAGGCACCCTCTCTACTGTTTCTAGTAGTCCAAGCTGGGGTCATCCTTGGAGATTCCTGGCAACTTCCCTAGAACCAGGTATCTCTCTATCTCCATGATTTCTCTCTCTATCATGGTATCTCTTTCGTTGCTTTCCCACTCCATCCCTGTTCCAGCTTGACCATCCCATTACCTTATATTCTCATCCCTTACCCCCTACTTCCATTGCCCACCCCTCAAATTGGAAAAAAAGAAGTCAAACTTTCACTATTTGCAGATAATAATGATAGTATACATAAGTGACCCCAAAAATTCAACCAGGGAACTCCTTCAGCTGATAAACTCCTTCAGTAATGTGGCAGGTAAAAGATTAACTCAA
>CABHPQ010115868.1:0-40179 GCA_902168405.1 Peromyscus aztecus
AAGTGAATCAAAGACCTCAACATAAATCCAATTACTCTGAACCTGATAGAAGAGAAAGTAGGAAGTAGTCTTGAATGCATTGGCATAGGAGATCACTTCCTAAATATACCAGTAGCACAGACACTGAGAGAAACAATTAATAAATGGAACCTCTTGAAACTGAGAAGCTTTTGTAGGGCAAAGGACACGGTCAATAAGACAAAATGACAGCCTACAGAATGAGAAAAGATCTTTACCAAACCCACATCTGACAAAGGACTGATCTCCAAAATATATAAAGAACCCAAAAAGCTAGACTTCAAAATACTGAACAATCCAATTTAAAAAAAATGAGGTACAGAGCTTAACAGAGAATTCTCAACAGAAGAATCTCAAATGGATAAAAGACATTTAAGGAATTGTTCAACATCCTTAGTCATCAGGGAAATGCAAATCAAAACAACTCTGAGATACCATCTTACACCTATCAGTATAGCTAAGATAAAAAACACAGAAGACAGCTTATGCTGGAGAGGATGTGGAGCAAGGGGAACACTCCTCCACTGTTGGTGGGAATTCAAACTTGTACAGCCTCTCTGGAAATCAGTATGGCAGTTTCTCAGAAAATTGAGAATAAGTCTTCCTTAAGACCCAGCTATACCATTCTTGGGCATATACCCAAGTAATGCTCAATCTTACCACAAGGACACATGCTCAACTGTTTTCATATCAGCATTATTCATAATAGCAAGAACCTAGAAACAACCCAGATGCTCCTCATCTGAAGAATGGATAAAGAAAATGTGGCACATATACACAATGGTGTACTAATCAGCAGTAAAAAAATAAGGGCATCATGAAAATTGCAGGCAAATGGATGGAACTAGAAAATATCATCCTGAGTGAGGTAACCCAGACTCAGAATGACAAACGGAGTATGTACTCATTCATAAGTGGATACTAGATATAAGGGAAGGGATGGCCAGACTGCAACCCCCAGCTCCATAGAGGCTAGCTAACAGGGAAAAACTCTCGGAGGGACACATAGATGGCCCAGTGAAGGAGAAGTGGATGAGATCTACATGAGTGAACTGGGAGTGGGGGTTGGAGGGTGTGGAGTGTGGCATGAGAACATAGGGAAATGGGAAGGTCGAGCTCAAACAGGGACAGAGTGGGAGGGCAGGGAGGGAGAAACCATGATAGATGAGGACATCATGGGAATAGGAAGAGGCAGAGTGCCAGGGAGGCTCTCAGGAATCCCCAAGGATGATCCCACCTTGAAGTGCTGGCAGTGGTCTAGAGGGTACCTGGACTGGTCTACTCTGGTGACCAGTCTAGTGAATACCCTAATCATCATCACAGAGCCATTGTCCAGTGACTGATGGAGGCAGATGCAGAGATCCACAGCCAGGCACCAGGCTGAGCTCCAGGAATCCAGTCAATGAGAGAGAGGAGGGATTCTGCAGATGGGGGACATAGAGATCATGATGGGAACACATGCAGAAATGACAGACCACACTAGTGGAAGCTCATGAACTGTGGACTGGTGGCTATGGATCCCCCATGGGACTGGACTAGGCCCTCTAGATATGGAAGATGGTTGTTTGGCTCAAACTGTTTGGGGGGCACTCAGGCAGGGGGATCAGGATCTGTCCCTGGTACATGGGCAGGCTTTTGGGAGCCTGGTGCTTGTGGTGTGATACCTTGCGCAGCCTTGGTGCAGTGGGGAGGGGCTAGGTCCTGCCTCTGTTCAGTGTGCCTCCTGTAACAAGAACACTTCTGTTGATGGGACTGGGACACCAACCAGCCACAAAGCCTTCAACCTACAATCTATCCTCCCTGCAAGATGTGTAAGGGGAATGGAGACACAGAACTTGTGGGAATGGGCAATCAATGACTGGTCTAGTTTGAGTCCTACACCAGGAAAAGGAGCCCATGACTGGCACTTTCAGAATGACTGGGAAACAGAGGGTGGACAGCACAGAAACCCAGGATAGAAAAAAAAATCAATAAAATGAATCCTAATGGTATTCTGCTATACTCATATATTCCACTCACTATACTCACTATTCCAATCTGCATCAGAGAAGCTTTCTCCATTAGCTGATGGAAGTAGATGCAGAAACACACAGCCCAACATTAGGTAGAGAGAGTGCCCAAAGTGGAGATCTCCATCAGGTCCCTTCCCTTGAGAAAACCCATGGAAGAGGGTATGGAAGAACTGTTGGAGCGAGAGTGGTTGAGTACCAGGAGAACATAGCTCACAGATTCAACTAAGCAGGACTCATGAGGGCCCACAGAGACTGAAGTAGCAATTGCAAAGCCTGCATAGGACTAAGCTAGGTCCTCTGCAATTATGTTACTACTGTGAGCTTGGTGTTTTTATTTGAATCCTAAAATTTGGAGTGGTGGTATCTCTGACTCTTCTGTCTGCCTTTGGAACCCTTTTCCTCCTAGTGGGTTGCCTTTACCAACCCTGATATGAGAATTTGTGCCTAGTCTTACCATATCTTGTTATGCCATGTTTGGTTGATATTCCTTGGAGGTCTGCAACTGGAGTTTTCTCTGGTCCCACCCCTGCCCGCAGCTGCTCAGACTCAAGTAAACACACAGAGGCTTATATTAATTATAACTGCATGGCCATAGCTCAAGCCTTTTGCTAGCTAGCTCTTATTCTTAAATTAGCCCATAACTATTAACCTATGTATTGCTGCATGTTCCATGACTCTACCGGCTAGGCATGGGGAAGGGTTTTTGTTTTTGTCTTTTAGGAGAATGAAGGCTAAGAAATCTGAAAAACACTGGACAAATGAGACATCTGACAAAAAAGGAAAGATCATCCAGAAAAAAGTGTCCCAAGAAAAGGAGTAAATTGGCCTATTGGTGTATCACATATAAAATTTCATAAGCCTTCCTAATGTTTATTTCTGCTCTTCTCTACAGACACAACACAAAAGATCTTTTTGTACTCCCAGTTCAATGAAAAATTAAAGCTGGCTTCAGAGTTGGAGAATGGCTCTCTCCTTCTCTAAACCCAAGCATATTGTAAAAGGAAAATGCAAAATCCATGTATCATGTCAGAAGAAAGAGCCATCTTCTGATATGCAATAGAAGAAAATGAAAAAATTAAGGGACTATTCTATTGCCACTAATCTCAATTCTTTGGTCCTATTTTGATTCTTCAAATTTTTCTTAAGGTATGAATTTTATATCAAAATTTATAAAATTAATATATATTTTTAAAAACTTCTCTTCTGATATTAATGGTTATATAGAGTACTAACTAATTCTAGAAAAGCAGACTCATTTAGCTGCCTATACATGTTTGTGTATTCGAGTCTCTATCAGTTTTCTGCAGGAAATCATGACCAGGCCTAACAGTGAATTTGAATTCTCCAGAAAGATGATGGGGCCCCATAACAACGATTCCATGTGGACAATAATAACACCAGTAAGCTAACAAACATCACCCAAAGATCAGCTTTGGACTACAAACTGCTCAGAACAATTTCAAGATGACTAGCTGAGATGATTCAGCTTCACAGACTACTCGAACAAAGACTTGATATAATCCCTGAACTTTGGCATTATGCAGAGACTGGACAACCAATGATATAGATACCTCTCATGAAATTTGACAATTAACCCAAAAATTTTCTTTTGAGGATCCCCTAAAGATGCCTTTGACCACAAATAGCAGGAAGCAATTTTAAGAACACGACGCCCACATTTCCAAGGGGTGGAGTGGGGGTATGTGGTTTTTGGTCTTTCAGTGGTTTTCAGGTTTGAGATAGTTGTCCTCGTTTAGGAGGGTTGGTTACAGTTGTTTGTTGTTGTTGTTGTTAATGGTCAGGAAAAGAGCTGAACAAAGGAGATTAGATTTAAGGTTCTTGTTTGGGAAAAAAGAGGATATAGATAAGAAGTAGATTATTGAATCTACTCTGAAAAGAAAAAAGAGAGGATATAGATATATAGATAAAAAGGTAAATTATTAAATCTACTTTTGAAAGACAACTACTATTTTTGAATACATTGGATTAGATTTGATATATTGTATATAAATTATATATATCGAAATTGATATTGTTAGAAAATGCTGTATGTATATTTCTAATGTTGTTCAGGATATTGTACTTAGTTTATTTAACAATGTAATGCATTTTGCTAATCTTTGAATGTTATTATTACCAACTATTAGAATAGAAAGAAATGAAAGTTAGTAGTTACACATTACACTCGAACTTGTAGTCCTATTAGGTGTTTTTTCAAGGTCAAGCAGAGATATATTTTAGATAGAGAGGTCATCTTCAAACCCTACAGAAATCACATTTAAATGTTTTAATAATTCGGATTTTTTTTCTTTTTTTATGACTATGAGACATGTCGGCTCCTGGCAGCATCAATCTACTTCAGAGAAGATATGGGCATTTAAGAAAACTGCATATGGAGTTAACTTTCATTGTGGCAAAAGTTAGCCACTGGGCAACAAAGTGCCCTCACATGGACTGCTGACAGTATGCTACCCAAAATGGACAAACAGGACACAAAACAAAGGACTACCTATCCTTGTCAAAACAAGTGTCATTGTAGCTTTAGCAACAGGCATCCTCTGAGGCAAGGACAATATGGCACTGTTGCTGAAGTGGCTTTGCAATCTGGAAAAGGTACGGTGCCCCTTTCTTCTAAGGCAACTGAACAGACATGTGGCTTCTGGTGTGCAGTGGAACAGTAGCTGAAACAGTTATTCTTGAAGGAGTAACTAGGCTTATGGAGTCTAACCTCTCAATGGTAGACTGGCATTTAATAAAAGAGATGAATCCATCCACAAGCCTAGAAGAATAGGATGCAGGGAAGAATGGAATGCCAAGATGAAACCACCCACAAGCTGAGAAGAATGGGATGTGGAGAAGAATGAGACACTGAGACGAAGCCATCCACAAGCCAAGAAGAATAGACAGCCAAATTCCAAAAACACCAGCAATTTCCAGAATTTAAAATCCTGAATCATGGCAGGACACTGGTGGAATTTAAGTTTATCTGGTACATGGAATACTTGAACCAAATGTGAGGTCGGGCTATAGGCCTTGTGCACATACTACTTCACAAATGAGTTTGTCAGATACACTAAGCCTGTAGGCTAAAGATGATGCCCCAATGTTCAGAGACACCTCGGGTAACTGTCCACATTTTTTTGGAAGTCACTTGTTTGCAATTCCTGTTTTACTAGGTAATATTATTTCTTTCTTGGGTCTCTGAGGAAGCTGAAGATTAGATAGTTGTAGTTACAGTTTTCCTTGTTAAGAAATTCAAAAAAGAAACTCACGAAGGAGGTATAAAATGTATAAGTTTGAAAGACATCATAAGATAGTTTTCTGTTGGTGTACAAGTTAGAATAGAAAATGAATTAGGTACATTTTGAATTCACAAAATAGGATAGATAATGGAATATTTTCTCTGAATTTGTCAAATGCAATGGACTAGACATTGTTGATGTATTTATTGCTTGTATATATTATATATAGCTATTGTACTTATTGTATATAGTTTTTCTTATATTAGTTATAACTTTTTTATTTTTAGTAGACAAAAAATGGGGAAGTGTGGTGATATTTTATTTGGGCTGAAATGTAGTGATATTTTATTTGTATGTTAATAAATGAAGTTTGCCTGGAGATCAGAGAAAATAGCAAGCCATTAACACAAAATTCAGGCAGTGGTAGCCTGAGCCCTTAATCCAATCATGTGGAAGGCAGGGTCTCTGTGCGTTCAAAGACACATGAGGGAACAGCCAAGCTTGATGACACATGCCTTTAATCCCAGTACTAACCATAGAGACCTGGAGGACTGTACAAACAGGCAGCGACAAGGAAGTGAGGTAGCTGGGCTAAGAGCCAATGAGAGAGCAGAAGAGCAAGGCAATAAAGGATTGGGTAGACAGGAAGTAGCTCACTTTTGGAGCCTAAAGAGCTGGTAAGGTAAGGTGGTTGGTGGCTCTCAATATTTCCCTGATCTCTAAGGTTTTCACCCCTATATACGGCTCTATGTTGTTTATTTAATTAGACTGCTTAGAAATTATTCTACAGAGGCCAGCTCTTTTCTGAAGGGAAACAGAAGAAGAGTGGATCTGGGGGAGGGAGAGGAGTGGGAAGAGTGGAGTGAGTGGAGACAGTGGTCAGGATGTATTGTATTAGAAAAGAAAAAAATAAAAAAATATGATAAGAACAATAGTGAGAACTCAGCTCAGGTAAATGCAAGCCACCCATAGCCAATTGTGGGTCCTCAAGACCTGAACTGGTGGGAAGACAGCAGTGTCCAGAAGGTGGGTCCCATCATGATGAGCAAGTATGTGGTGGAAAAATGGGAGAGAAAGCAAAGAGCAATGGTTCATGTGCTGTGGAAAGAGGTGGAACAGAAGAATGGAGTGAAGGCAGTGAGTAGTAGGCTGATGTGGGAGGCCTTCTTGCCACCAAGGGCCATAGTGATGTCCGGGTCCAGGCTGCTGTCATGGGCCATGTCTGGGTCCATGGTCTTCCCACAGCCAGGATCTTTGTGGCCATCCATGACCCATGTGGCCACAAAAGGCCGCAATAATGCGCAGTGTCTGACCTGCCACCAGTGGCCCTATAGGTGTCCAAGAGCCATTTTGCTGATGGAGCCATGCTGATCTGCATAACCATGGTGTCATCTAGGCCCAAGCTGCTGCAGAGGGCCATGTCTGGTTCTGTAGCCCATCAGCAGCTAGGATCTGAGGCGATGTCTGTGACTCCTATTGCAACAGGGATCTGTATGGTTGTTCAAGGGTCTGACCAGCCACCAGGGACCATGTTGGTGCCCTGGAGCCATGGTGCATCTGAGGCCATACAGCCCTAAATGGTACATACTACTATCTAGTGCCATAGTGACATCCAAGCCAGGGCTTCACCTGGGAGCCATATCTGAGTTTATGGCTCTACTGCAGCTATGGTCTGGGTTGATTTCCATGGTGCCTGTCAGCATGAGGGCCCTTCAGATTCCCAGGGTTTGGGCCACCACCTGATGCTGTGTTGGTATCTAAAGGTCATACTGCCACTGGGGCCATGCCAATCTGGAAAGTCTGTGTTACCAAATGGGGCCATGGTGACATCCAAACCCAGGCTACTGCTGAGGAACATGTCTGAGTCCATGATCCTACTGCAGCCAGAGTCCGTGTTGAAGTCTGTGGCCCACCAGGGGCCACTCAGGAGGCCCAGGGCCTGGGCCACCACTTCTGGCCTTGTTGGAGTTTTTAGGCCATGCTGCAGAGTGGGACATACACATTTGAGTGGCCTGTGCTACCACCAAGGGCCATGGTGTTGTCCCAGGCCTGGTTGCTGCCAAGGGCCATGTCTGGGTCCATGGCCCTATAGATCAGCTCAACTAACACCCAAGGTGGGGTTGGCTCACCCTAACATCTATCCTATCTAGAACCTGCTGGAGCTGGTAAAGGGACTGCTCTGGTGAAATGATATCCACAAGATCTCCATGACTGGGGATTTCTGAGTGATGTCTGAGAGAGTTTTGATGAGGATCCAGTGATGAAGGTGCACAAGAAACCAGAGGCCTTGAACCAGACCAATGACTCATTGCAGTGAACATTTGTAAGTAGAGCTGATTGGCCAAAAGGGTATACTGTGTGGCACACTGCAGCTCCCAAAGCCACCAGGACAAATGAAGAGCTGTTGGAGAGGTGGGAAAGATGGAGTAGCAAAGAGATTTGTTTGTTTGTTTGTTTGTTTTGTTTTGTTTTGTTGGTTTTTTGTTTTTCTTTTTTATTTCTTTTTGTTTTTGTTTATTTGCTTGTTTTGTTTTGGATTGGTTTGATTTTTTAAATATTCTTTTTGGGGCACTACAAGGATAAGTGTAGGATATGGAGGGATTGAGAAGTGGGCAGAATTAGGATACATGATGTGAAGGCACCAAAGACTCAATAAAGAAATTATGTTAAATTTAAAAAACAGTGGTGAGAATGAAAAAAATTCAATATATTATAGCTGCCTCAGACTTTAAAAGATTTTTTTAAACACACTATAGAAAGCCTTATGTAAATAAACCTGAAAAGGAATAAAAGAGATAGATGTGGCTTTGTTGGAGGAAATGTGTCACTGGTGTTGGGCTTTGAGGTTTCAAAATCCCTTGTCAAGCCCAGAATCTCTCTCTTGTCAAGCAAATCACAATGCAAGCTCTCAGCTTCTTTTATCATGCTACACATGTGACTGTGCTCCCCACCACGATGATTATGGACTAAACCTCTGAAACTGTAAGCAAGCCCCAAATTGAAAGCTTTCTTCAGAAGAGTTTTCATGGTCATAGCATCTCTTCACAGCAATAGATCAGTGACTAAGACACCCCCTTTACCTCTTTCTTCTATAACTTGTCTCAGTCATGGTGTTTTGTCATAACAATTTAAGAGTAACTAAGACAAATACGCTGTCTTCTCAACAGCCCATTGAACTTTCTGCTAATTTGACTACATATTATATATAACACAAAGCAAGTGTCAACATATAAAAGAAAACTAAAATAATACACTAATCCTAATTGTAAACCACTTATTAAAGCTGAATATCAACAACAATAGAAACAGCAAACTTACAGAAACTGAATACTTTTTTTCTTTCATTTATCTTTATTAAGAAATTTTCTACTCAGTCCACATACTATCCAGAGATCCCCCCTCCTCCCTCCTCCCACCTCCCAGGACTCTTTCCCAAGCCACCCCACATCTCCATATCCCCCAAATCGAGGCCTCCCATGGGGAGTCAGCAGAGCCCAGCACCCTGTGCCTATGCAAGTCCCAGCCCGTTCCCACTGCACCAAGGCTGTGCAAGGTGTCACACCACAGGCACTGGGTTCCAGAAGCCTGCCCATAGACCAGAGACAGATCCCGATCCCCATGCCTGGGTGCCCACCAGTGGTCCAGAGGGGGCCTGGACCAGTCTACTCTAGTGACCAGCCTAGTAAATAACCTAGCTGTCATCATAGAGCCTTTGTCCAGTGACTGATGGAGGCAGATACAGAGATCCACGGCCAGGCACCAGGCTGTGCTCTAGGAATCCAATTGATGAGAGAGAGGAGAGATAATGCAGGTGAGGGACATCAAGATCATGATGGGAGGGCGTGCAGAGATGACTGGCCACACTAGTGGAAGCCCATAAACTGTGGACTGGTGGAGGACTGTGGAGTCCCCATGGGACTGGACTACCCTCTGGATATGGAAGAAAATGAATACTTACTACTTACTGAAAATTGGTTCAAAACAGAAATCAAAAAGAAAATGAAAAACTTTTAATAACTGAATGAAAATACAGCATGCCTTAATCTATGGGACAAAATGTAGGCAGTTCTAAGCAGGAGAGTGGGCCATACATCATGCCTAGAAGAAACAGTAGAGCTGGTCCTGGTGATGTGAGTGTGGGTGAATCAGCCCAAGGCCATGAGAACAGGAGAACTGGTTCTTCTTTTTGTTGCCTGATGTTTTGGGTGAACTAGCTGGGGCAGTGCCGGAGAGCTCACCCTGGTTATGTTGATGAGGGAAAGCTGATGGGCTGACCAACCCAGCTACCACCCAGGCCCAGAACCAGGGCTATGCATTAACTCACTCCAACATCCACCCCATCTATGAACTGCTGGAGCATGTGAAAGGGCTGGACCTGTTGATCCAAAGCTAGAGGATCTCTGTGACACAACACAATAATAGGATATCCAGAAGGAGGCCCAATAAAGCCCCAATATCAATAGGGTACCAGAAGTTAGAAGCCTGGAGCCAGATCAATGATCCATTGCAATGAACACTTGCAAGTAAAGATGTATGGTCTAAAGGCACACTTCGTGACTCACTGGGTCATACTACAGCTTCCACACTGAGATTTTTTTTCTTTTGTAGTTGATTGGTTGCTTGGGATTTTTTGGTTTTGGATTGTTTCTTGCAATACTTTAAATTGGGGGAGGGTGCTGTGGGAGTAAGATCGCAAAGACAGAGGCAAGGGGACAGGGAGATGAGTACAATCAGGATACACAGTGTAAAATCCACAAAGAATCATTGCTGTGGGATGTTCTGTATGGCAAATACAGTAATAAATAAAACACTGATTGGCCAGTAGCCAGACAGGAAGTATAAGCGGGACTAACAGAGAGGAGAATTAAGGGAACAGGAAGGGAAGGAGGAGATTGCCTGGAGCCACCGCCAGGACAAGGAAGATGTAAGGTACCAGTAAGGCACGAGCCACGTGGCAAGGTATAGATTAATAGAAATGGGCTAAATATAAAAATAAGAGCTAGACAATGATAAGCCTGAGCTAATGGCCAAGCAGTTTAAATAATGTAAGAGTCTGTGCGTTTATTTTATTAGTGGGCTCTAGGACTGGCAGGACTTGGCGGGACCTGTAGAGAAATTCTCCAGCTACAAATCATTAAGAAGTTTTTTTTTTGTTTGTTTGTTTGGTTGGTTTTTTTTTTTGAGACAGGGTTTCTCTGTGTAGCTGTGCGCCTTTCCTGGAACTCACTCGGTAGCCCAGGCTGGCCTCGAACTCACAGAGATTCACCTGGCTCTGCCTCCCGAGTGCTGGGATTAAAGGCATGTGCCACCACTGCCCGGCAAGAAGTTTTTTTAAAGACAACTTCATAGAACTAAATGCCTACATTAAAAAAAACAAACAAACAAACAAAAAATAAAAACCTTAAGCAGTCTCATAGTTAACTATAAACCTGAAAGCTCTAGAAAAACAAGAATGGGTAATATGCCTAAAGAGTAGATGGGAAGAAACAATCAAAACCATGTCTGAAATAAATAAAATAGAACCAAACAACAACAGAAAAACAATACTAATAATCATTGAAAAAGAGTTGGTTCTATGAGAAAATCTGTATGATTGACAAACACTTACACAAATTAAACACAAGATGGAAAAAGAATTTCCAGATTAATAAAATTAGAAATGAAAAGAGAGATGTTATAACAGACACTGAGAAAATCCAGAAGATGATAACAACATTCTTTAAAAATCTATATTCTGCTAAGCCTGGTGGCACATGACTTTAATTCCATAACTCAGGAGGCACAGGTAGATGAATCTTGTATTTTGTTGTTGTTGTTTTATTTTTCAAATTGTTCTTATTTCTGTAATTGAGAATTGCACACCAGCAGTTAGTTTGTTGGATGAGGTTTTTTTCTCCTATTGTTCTATTTGTCTTTCTTCTTTCAGTAGAGATGTCTATAGCTTTATGATAGGAGCTAATTCATAGCAGGGTTAAGATGAGGATGTCCTCTGTCTGTTGGTATTTAGTGCTATAACCTCTGCCCCAGATATTCTGCTTGTCAGCTACAACATGGTGACTGCAGTATCATGGTCAAGAAGTTTGGAACAAACTCCCCATGGAGTGTGGGCTTGTCCTGGTTCTCAAGGCTTGATAGCACAAATGAAAAGCCCTGTCCTAGCACTGGCATGACTAGGGTAAGTCCCACAAGGACTGAGGGGTCTGGACCCCCTGCCACTTGTGGTGGCTGGACAGTGGTTAGGGATAGTCTCTGCTGGGGAACTGGTTAGGATCACAGGAGTCTCACAAAGATGGAGGGGGGCAGTGGGCAGGTGGCAGTTCCTGGCAAGCAGCCATGGAGTCTGCTTGTCAGGAATACAGTTCAGTGGATTTTGAGAAAAACAGAACATCATTCACTTGTCTTTATAATCTCCTGCAGAAGAGTGTTGATGCTCTGAACAGCTTGTATTCTCCCATTTCCTGCCATTGCTCCTGGTAATCACTACCTTATGTCATTGTTGAGTTATGTCTCCCAATACTTTGTTTTATTGCTTTGATCAAGCATGTGGCTCTATTAGAGTAACTTCAATCAGTTTCTATTAGTATTCTTTTGTTTCCTCTCTCATAGTGGGTCCATTTCTTATTAATGATGATTAATTATTCACTTTATATGGATGGTCCACTCTTTCCTCATTCACTTACCTGTAAAGAACATTCTGTACACTTCTAGATATGGCAAAGAGAATCAATATTGCATGCTTTTGTTTATATTACTTCTGAGATGCTAGTGATTGATCCTGTAGCATTGCACATGCTAGGTGAGTGCCCTGTCATGAGCTTCAGCTCAGATGCTTCTGTAAAGTTGTATGCTGGGTGGATTTTTTTATTAATTTCATGAATTCTTAATTATTTGGCTCTGGTATTTTTTGATAAGCCTCTTCTTGTGTTTTTAGGAAAATTTACCTGGCTTTATATATTCCTGAGTACTTTTTTATTTCACCCACTGCACATGAGCATTCCTGCTGCTCTTTGTCAGCAGATGTTAGTTCCATCACTGTTTTTTATTTTCTAATGGATCAGTGTTTTTATAGTCTATATAATATTCTAATATATATCCTATATTCTGGCATCTCTTTGTTTTGTTTTTAATTTTCACTTTTAATGGCTATCATGAATACTTTCCTATACATATTTTCCATCTGTATAACTTCTTTTTTTTTTTGGTTTTTTGAGACAGGGTTTCTCTGTGTAGCTTTGCACCTTTCCTGGAACTCACTTTGTAGACCAGGCTGGTCTCGAACTCACAGAGATCCGCCGGGTTCTGCCTCCCAAGTGCTGGGATTAAAGGCATGTGCCACCACCGCCCAGCTGTAACTTCTTTTTAAAAAGATTAATTAAAATTGCGGGGGATTGTGTAAGTGAGTGAAGGCACCTTGAGAGGAGAGGAAGGCATTAGTTCACCCTCAAGCTGGAGTTACAGGTTGTTGTGAATTGCTTTACACACTTGGAAATGATCCAAGGTCCTGTGCAAGAGCAGTACACACTTTCATCACTGAGCCATCTCTACAACTGGACATCTGAGATTGTATCCCTAATATACTTAGGACCATCCTCTAAGCTTTACCTGTTACAATTCAAATAAAATTTTCCAAAACCACCAGCCTGAGGAGACTGCAGCAGTCACAAGAACCCTGGAGGAGGAGAGAGTTCATCCACATCCAAATCATGGAATTCTACCTACAACCCCCTAAAGATGATACCCTTTTCAATTTTTAAAAGAAATCACATTTAAAAAAATTATAAGTAGCATAAAATAATTTTAGCTTTAAGAACAAAGAGGAAAATCATAGAAAATGAGACTGAATATGTGATGTCAGAATTTACAATATAAGAACATAAAGAGAAGAGTTCATGAAAGAAATTGAGGAGCAAGAATGTGTTTCATGTGTGTAATTCTGCCTTTCCTTAAGACCCATTTCATATGGACAAGTTAACAAAACAGTAAGTTTGTATTTAGAGATATTAATAATAAAAGTAATTAGATACTGAGGTTAGGATGTGGTGGTATCTGGAGATGTAATTCAGAGTCTATTTCTTTTATTTGTTAATGTTTAAATGAAAAGTATGTATTGCGGATACTATTTCACTCTCATAAGCTTAACAAAAAATAAATGGAAAATATTTGTCAACACAGACATAAGAAAATAATGCCACCTCAAAATATGCAAGTGGTGCTATAAGTAGCTAGTATGACTGTGATAGTTGTAGTAATTACTTTTCTAGCTATTCAGTTTGATGATACTTAGGAGAGTTGAAAATATTCATATATATCTTTATAACCTCTCATATACACACAGTCAAGGCTGAGAATGGGAAGATTGTCATCAATGGGAAGGCTGTTTTAGGAGCAAGATCCTGCCAATATCAAAAGGGATGATGCTGGTGCCCAGTATGTTGTGAAGTCTACTGGTTTCTTCACCAGTAGAAAGGGCTGGAACCCACTTGAAAGATGTTGCAGATAGGATCATCATCTCTGCCCTTTCTGCTGATGCCCTCATGGTTGTGATGGGTGTAGACCATGAGAATATAAAAATTCAGTCAAGGTTGTCAGCAACTCTTTCTGTACCACAAAGTGCCTAGCCCCTCGGGCCAAGGTCATCCATGACAACTTTGGCATTGTGGAAGAACTCATGACAACAGTCAGTGCCATGACTGCCATCCAGAACATGGTGAAGCAGGCAACCAAGAACCCACTAAAGGACATCCCAGGCTATAATGAGGACCAGGTTTTTGCCTGCAACTTTAACAGTGATACTGACTCTTCCATCTTTGATACTGGGGCTGGTAGTGCTCTCAATGCCAACTATGTAAAGATCATTTCTTGGTATGCTAATGAATACAGCTACAGCAGCAGGGCAGTGGACCTCATGGCCTACAAGGACCACCTGCCACAGCAAGAACTAATGAACCAGAGAAGTCCTGGATTAGGAAGAAGTCCCTGTACCAACTCAGCCCCCAACACTGCACTTGTCCCTCATAGTTTCCATCCCAAAACTCCAGAAAAAAAGGAGGCTTAGAGATCCCTTCTTTCTTTAATATCATCAGTAAAGTTCACTACACTCACACACACATACAAATAATGTTTGTTACTATAATGTAAATAATTATGGAAAGTTGAATATGCCTAATTATACAGGAATAAAAAAATGGATACATAAGTTTGAGGATATTCATTCAATAAAAAACACAAAGCCATTAAAACAATGGATTATACCTACATACATCATTAAAAATAAAAATATAAATATACTGTAGAGCATGAAAGAATATTACAGAACATCACAAATAATACAAAATAACTTGTCACTTCCTTCTTAATATTTTTATTTAAAACTATTCTTAAATTTAAACACAGTTGATCATATTCTTTCCCTCCCCCTAAGTCCTTGCAGGTCCTCACCTGTTCCCTATCCACCCTTAAGTTCTTTCTCAAAAAACAAACAAAAACACAAAACAACAAAGCCCTCTGAAATCAAGAAAACAAAAGTTTAACTTCAGTGTGGCCATGAAGGTGATGAGTAGACCAATGATAAATTTATTGTTTAGTCAGAAAGCCTTAGAATGCAAATTCATAATGCTTGTTGTTCCTACCTATGATGGGAGTGCAATCAGAGAAAAGCACTTACTTAGAGGGATGATGACCTCCTTCCCCTGCTGAGCAACCATCTCAGATGAACATCCCATTGTCATGCTGTGCATCTTAGTGCTTCCTGCTGCTCAACAAAGCTGTCTTTGTTCTTTATTTCAATGTCCTGCCAACAAACATCAATTATTGTTAATTGAATATACTCCAGGCTGTTCACCAAAGACATTTAAGAATATTGAGCATTTCTCCATCAGTTGGTCTGTGCCTGTTCTTATGTCTTCTGTTTCATTTGCATTTTTATTTTCACCCAAATCATCTAACACTATAAATCTTCATACATACATTCATTCCTAAAAAAGAGAATACTAAGACCTAACACAAACTAAACATGAGGTTGTAAAATTGTTCCTATTTGAATTTCTGATACTCTTTGAGATGTTTCTATATTTTTTTAAAGTATGTAATTTTATTATATTAAAAAAGAAAAACTGTGAATGGTTCTTTTTCTTTCTCTTGATTTATTACTTTTACTAACATTTCATGCCCAATGATAAATAAAAGAGTTATGAGGAAATGTGTGTGTCTTATTTCAAATTTTAAGAGTTGATGTCATTCAGAAAGCTGCTGGCTGTATATATCACCTTTACCATCATAGGGTATTATGTTCCTAGTCCAAGTTTCTTCAGAGTTTTTATTCTGAGGAGACATTCAATTTGCCAATGTCATTTTTGCATCTTTTGAAATTATCAAATGGGTTTCTTTCTTCATTTTATTTACATGTTGTGTTATATTTATTTATGATTTATATTTTTGTATATTGAAGATCATTGAATTCTTAAAACAATTTATTGTATACAATTTTATCTGTTTTTAAGTCCTTATCATTGCTGCTATTACTTTATTTTCAGTTTCATGTGTATAAACAATTCATGTGATCACATTAACCCTCTATTACTCTCTGTCATCCACCTGCTTCTGCTGATCTCTTTCTTCAAACAGTTTCTCTTCTTATTTGGTGTCTTATTTTTATAATTCATTGGTCATACAATCTTTATGTCTTTGCATGTTTTCTGTTGTTTCTTTTGTTGTTCATTTCTAATTGTATTTGATGTTAATATACAGGAAGCATTTCAATTTGTTGGCCTTTATAAAGACTGTCCTTTGAGCTGACATATTTTAGAGGAAGTTTTGTGTATTGTTGAGTAGGATATGTCCTCCAGAGTTGTTGGTGAAGTACTAGGCACTTGTATTTTAAGTTTCTTTTAGCTAAAGTGATTTATCTCTGATGCTTCTTTGTCAATGTATGTTCTGAATGATGCATTAATTAGAGTTGGAATCAAGTGTAATAGCACTTGCTAATAATCGCAACAGTCTAGAAGCAAATATAGATAGATCTTCATGATTTCAAGGCTGCCAGCATGGCCTACATAGTGAGTGTCAAGCCATCAGGGCTACACAGTGATACCTTGTTTCAGTAAAATAAAACAAAACAAAGAAATGTAGATGAAATTCTAAACGGTCTTATTAAATAAGAAACAGAGCCAAAATAAGAGTTAAAAGCCCAGAGATAAGAGCAGTAGCCAAGAGCTAAGACCACCTTATCTTTTTTAAAATTTAATTTTTTTCATTTTTCTTTATTAAGAAATTTTATACTCACTCCACGTACTATCCACAGACCCCCCTCCTTCCTCCTCCCACCCCCCAACCCTCTTTCCCAATCCACCCCACATCCTCACATCCCTCAAATCGAGGTCTCCCATGGGGAGTCAGGAAAGCCCAGCACACTGAACCTAGGCAGAAGACCACCTTATCTTACCACTCCCTGCTGTCCTTCCCCTGAGAGAGAGACTTTCTTCCCATGTCCTGTCTTTTTATTGCCTTTCTGTTCTGCCTTCTCACTGGTTCTAAACCCAACCACATGACTTCCTTGTCACTGCCTGTCTATACAGACCTCCAGATCTCTATGGCTGGTACTGGAATTAAAGGCATGTATCATCATGCTGGCTATGTCCTCGAACACAGAGACTTTGCCTGACATGTGAACGGATTAAGGGCCTGTGCTACCACTACCAGACTTCTGCTTAACGGCTTGCTCTTAGCTCTTATCCCCAGGCAACATTATTTATTAACATGCAAATAAAATCACATTTCAGCACAAATAAAATATCACCATAAGGAAAGAAGCAAAAAGAAGTTTTATGATAAGCCATTGTATAGTTGAGTTTACTGGCATGTACACACACACACACACACACACACACACACATACATCCAGATATTAGTTCTTAATGAATTATCCATTTAGTAGTATGCATCATTATTACTTATATTTTTAAGTTTATTGTGCCGAATAGGAGTACAGACAGCCCCGTTCTTTCATATTCCATTCATTGAGAATATTTTCCTCCTTTTGTTTTCATTCTATACATGTTTTTGTCAGTAGAAATGTGTTACTTTCAGACAGTGAACAACTGGAGGATGCTTTGTCATCCAATCAAGCAGAGTTAAAACAATTTACATTTAAGATTACTTAAGAGATATGTACTAATCCCATAATTTGGAGGGTTTCCTAGTAGATTTGAATACCGACTCTGAGCCACCACAATTAAATGCTTTCTTTATAAGAATTTGCTGAGATTGTGGTACATTTTCACACCAATAGAAACACTAGGTAAGACAGAGATTGGTACCAGGACCTGGGTACTGCTGTGATAGATCTGACCATGTTTTTGTTTGAAGGATTTGGACTTTGGATTAGAAAAAGAGTGAATGCATTAAGCACTGCTTAGTGGGTCATACTAGTAAGATCATGCAACACAGTGGTGCTAAGAGTTATTTGAACTACTGGGGACTTAGTCAAGATGTTTCAGAGGAGAAGAAATTTAGTATGTTGCCTAGAGATCATTCTTGTGATATTCTGTAAAGAAAGTGGGTATCTTTTGGCCTTGTCCAAAGAGACTGCCTGAGGCTAAAGTAGAGAGGTTTGGATTAATTCCATTGTCAGAGGAAATCTCAAAACAGTGTAGTATAGACTCTGTAGTGTGATTATTAGTGCTAACTCTAGCAAAAATTTATAATGAAAAAGAGCATGCCTAGCAGGATAAATTACAAAATGTAAAACATAAGGAGAAAATGAACACCAAAAAGTGGAATGGAACTAAGTCCAGTGTTCAAGGATATAAACAGATGAAGAAATGTTTGTGAAAGGGAGTGGTGACCTTAAGGCAAGATACAGCCCAGCTAAGTTTCCAACTGAATTAAAGAAAAGTTTAGAGCCAGGTGTGGTGGTGCATGCCTTTAATGACATCACTGGAAAGCAGATGCTGGCAGATCTCTGAATTTGAGATCATCATGGTCTGCAGAGCAAGTTTCAGGACAGCCTAGCTCAGGCAGAGAAGGAAAGAAAGTTGGTAAAGATGTATTTGAACAAGGGGGGCATGTTCCAGCCCCAGCTAGCAGTAGAACTTGACAGCTTTAGCCACATGGTTCTGGTTTTAGAGTTAAGGGTAGAAGAAACAGGTTATGGAGTTTTCCTCCATTCCTAAGAAAAGCCACGGAGGCTAGGCATGTGTCAGGGGTGTTCCTGAATGGAGGCCTAATAGGGAGGCCATCTTGTGAAGCTGTGACATTGAATCTGAATAGCCACGAGAATCCCAAGATTTTAGAGATGCTAGAGTTGTGGAATACCTGCCAAGGAGAACTGAAAACAGAGAGTAGAAAGCAGCCCAAGAATAGAAGTGTGTTGTAGTCAATAAAGATGAATGGAGCTGGAGATCGGAAGAGCGTTTTGGTATCAGACATGGAGGTGCAGGGTTTGGAGTTTGCCTTGCTGGTGTTCAGTCTTGCTTTCATCCAGCATTTCCTCATTATGATGTCTTCCAGGAATTTTGAAATGATAATGTACATCCTGTCCCACTGTATGTAGGAATAATGTGATCTGCATTTAAATTTTGATTTTAAAGGTGATTACAATTAAGACATTACATGAATATCAGAAGAGACTTTGAACTTTGGACTTTAAAACATTGTTGACAGTGTGATAGACTATGGGGACTTTTGAAGTTGGACTAAATGAATTTTGCATTATGATATTGTTACAAGCTTATGGGACCCAGGGAGTGGAAAGTGGTAGTTTGACAGTAACTGGCCCCCGTAATCTCATAGGAAATGGCACTATTAGGAGGTGTGGCTTTGTTTGCATGGGTGTTGCCCTGTTGGAAGAAGTGTGTCATGGTGGGGCAGTCTTTAAGGTTTCCTATGCTCAAGATACTATCAAGTTTCTCAATCATTTTCTGTTGACTGCAAGATGTATGAGTCACAGCTCTAGCACCGTGTCTGCCTACATTCTGCCATTCTCATCTCCGTGATAATAATGGACTGAACCTCCAAAACTGTAACTGAGTCACAACAATTAAATGTATTCTTTATAGGAGTTGCTGTGGTCATGGTGTCTTTTCACAGCAATAGAAACCCTAACAAAGACACTGACTTTGACCCCAAAGTGTCATGCACATTCATAATGTAAAATTCACATCTTTAAGAGTTCCCCAAGTCTTAATGGTTCCAACTTTGTTCAAAAGTCCAAGTTCAAAGTCTCCTCTGAGATCAATGTCTGTGAACCTCCATGAATAATAAAATAAACAGACTTTCTACTGAGCTACCGTGGAAGAGAAAGCACTACCATTCTTTAAGGGGAGAACAAGAAAATATCATACCAGGCAAAACTAAACCACAGGAAAAAAACATTAAATTCTGTAGATCTCTGTCTGACACCCATGTCACGTGCTATCATGACATTAACTTCAATAAGCTCGGACATTGCTGCCTCTAGTGCTTGGCTCTTGTAGCCACATGGCTTCTCTCTATGGCTCATTCCATTAATGTCCTGCATCTTTCCTCTTCAGACATCCCACACTCCTGTCCTCTTCAACACCCTTGGGTCTCCACTTCAGCTTTAAATATTACCTGTTGGGGAATTCCTGCAGGAATTCAACCATGTTTTCATTGCCAAGAATCCCAGGTCTCCTTTAAAAATCTATGACTCCACCTCTTGTCAACTTAACATCTAAACAAATCACTTCTAATACAAACCTTTCCACCTCTCAAATCCATAGGCTCATGATGATCTGGCAACACAAGAAGCTTTCAGTGCTTCATTCTCAAACCAGGAATTAGCAGGCACAACACAACTCACAGTCTAACATTTCCTAATTATGAGCTCCAAAATTGATAAGATCAAAGAACAAACAAAACCCAGCAGGATAAACATTGTGTCTTTCAGTTCAAAATGCAGCTTCTGAAGTTCATAATCACCCAGCCCCCAAAAGGCTTGGGGAGCCTCATTCCTCCAAACCTGCTGCTGGGAACACACATAGCTTCCTCAACCAGCTCCATTGTGTACCCAAAGCCCTTCTTGACTGATATCCAATGGTCCTGGCAACTCTACTATCCTGGAATTTCCATGACAACTTAAACATTACCTTCACAATGTCACACAGTGACCTCCTTGGTAGCCCTGTCTGGGACCAACCCTACCACCCAGTGTCTGACCTCAGCTGCCTTTTATGTCCCCTTGTATATTTTGTCATTCACAGTTTCAAAACCAGTACAGGGAAGTTCTAATACCAGTTTGAGATGAAGCCTCAACTTCTAGGCCCATAGCTGTTAACAGCATCTGTATGCAGACACCAAAGAAACACTGTCCTGTTTTCCCTGTGATGAACCCCAGGTTTCTGCTTAGTGATCCTAATCTCTCTGACAGGTACAGCTTCTACATTGGCTACATGCTCCTTTCCAACGATTTAACACATTTTTCTTCATTACACAAATTAGTCCATTAGCTTTAAATTCAACTTCATTAAAGCTCAAAGGACAAGGAATGAATGATGCCAAAATGAAGAAAATACTGCAGGAAGGGTCTCTAGCCCAGTGCTACACAGAGTCTTTGCTTCCCTCAGAAACCCCATCACCTGGGGTCCACTGTTTGCAGCTTCCTCAGAATTCTTTTATTCCTAGATGTTTAAGATTCTTTTCTGTTCATGTGACAAACATTCTGACCAAAGGCAACTTCAGGAAAGAAAGGATTTACTTAGTTTATGCTTCTAGGTGAGATTCAATCTTCAAAAGGAGTCAGAAATTTAAGCAAGATTTAGAAGACAAATATCATGTTCTAAAGCAACAAACAAAAGAGAAGACTGAGGTCTCTAGGAGAAAACTCAAATCTTAAAATTCCGTCATATAACCTCCTAGACAAGGGGAACTGAAGCTTGGAAGGGGACTGATATCAAATGCACCTCCATATTCCAGGCTGGGTTGTGAGCATAAACTTTTCTGAGAGATGCTCATCCATGAAGCTGTTGTGATGGACTGTGGCAGTTTCAATGTGAAGTGTCCCACAGGTTCTACATTTGAACACTTGGTCCCAGGAAGAAAGGCAGATGGGAAGGGTGTAACACCTTCAGAAGGTGGAGCCTTGCTGGCAGAAGTGGGTCACTGCAAAAGAAGTTGCCTCTCCTCTTGTTCACACTCTGCTTCTAAACTACCAATTCAATGTGACCAGCAAGCCTCAAACTCCTGCTGCCATGCCTCCCCACCATGGTGGGACAGACCTTCAAACTCTAAGCCAGAATAAACCACCTTGATTTCTCCATGCTCTGTGACTCAAGTATGTGGTGTCTTCATCAACAGGGTCTTAGCAGCAAGTTCTAGAGAACTATCAAGGGCATTGGCAATAAACTGCAGTATTTGAGGTTTGGGAGCCTATAGAACACCACTGACCAACAACCTAAAAAAAGTAACCTATAACTAGCACTGGGCATCATTTTTCACAGCTTATATTGTCTCCTCCATTGTAGAGTAACTCTATTTACAAATGTGTATATATACATATATGGATGTGACTATGGTAGTGGGTTTCCATGTGCCTTTTTCAAAGGTGTTTGATGTTAGGTACACTTCTCAGTTCCCCATCTCTTCCCTGCCCTCCCATCCCCTATTTCATTAAACTTTCTGTTCCATTATTCTCCTTCCCCTTCATAACACCTGCTCTTGAATTCTCCTGCCCTACTACCTGCACAGCCCCTTACCAGTTTCCTGACTTATATGAATACTCCAATTTAAACACAAATATCTGAAGAATCAAATATGTTATGTACATATACAATGGAAAATGTGACATTTGACATTCTGTGTTGGGGTTACCTCCTTCAGAAGTATCATTTGCAACTCCATCCATTTACCCAAATTTTTCATATTTCTTTATAGATGAATAATATACTATATGTATATGAACAACATTTTCATCATTCATTCATCACTTGATTGATATCTAGGCTTTTTCTATTTACTGCTATTGTGAATAAACCAACAGTATACCTCAATCAATGAGCAACTCTCTGAAGTAGGATACAGAGTCTTGGGGTATGCCTAGGACTGGTATATCTCGATTTCTCTGTTTGTGTTTATGTATATAGCAAAATTTAAAACATGGATGAGCTTCCATATTCACATGAGTTAAAAACCTTATTCTTCAGATAAAAATTAACTACAAAATTTTTAGATGTGTGGTGTAGAGGATGGATTGAACTATTATAAGATAGCTCAGATTGTAATTCTGTGTGTCACTTGTACCTGGTTGTTATTTAGCATTAATACATCATTGTGCTAGTTTATAGTGCATGTTTTCACATTCTAGCTGAGTTTCTTACCAGTGGAGAATTCAGCTGTACATAATCTCAATGTTCATAAGGAATTTTTCTTTTAGCATCTTGTTGCATGTGGAAGAGAATAATTCCTACCAAGTTTAGAAATTCTGAAGTGGGCCATGGAAGTAGAAATGCAAGTGAGACCCAATAAATCTTTCTAAATTTTATCTTTTTCAAAGGACTAGTAGAAGAATATATGACAAATTTTTAACTTTTTCTTAATTGTAGTAGAGTATATGAATGTTTATATTTTCTTTTTGGTAATAGGTCTAGTAAACCACCTCCTCGACCGCTCAAGTAACTTCATTCATAATGATGGTGACATACATGTAGGTATTCAATGCCACACACTACCTTTTCAGTTGTTCTGTAACATTTTAATCTAAATTAATTATGGAGTAAAACAAAATTGGAAAGTAATAGATAATGTATTGGTATACCCTCTCCCTACCCTGTAGTTGTGTGAACCACCACCACCACCACCACCCCACCACAACCCCCCTACCGCCCCCATGTCTTCAACAAAATCAAGTACTTAACAGAAAGGGTACTTGATGTTGTTGAAAACAAAATTACTCTATACTTTAGACCCCACTGAGATTGTATCATTTTGAACATCTCATGTGGTGCAAGGTTCTGGGCATGGCAAGGGTAGATGTTGGAAGATACAGGAGGCAATGAGACCCAAGTAAGGCCAGGAATGTTCTTTTTATGACAACTCTCAAACAACACTATAGATCACATGTGAACCCAAGACCAAGTCCCCTAAGAACCAGCCATTAGGATTCACCCCTTAAAAACCCCACAGATCCTCCCAAAGCCATCACCCTTGCTGAACAAGTGTACAATACTTGGTGGACACAGTTAAGCCACATCCAAAACACAGCATTTTCCCACAGTCTGCAATGTACTTGTCCCTCTTGTCTTCCAAATGAAATACATTTTTAATAACTGGAAAGGAACACAAGGTGCCTATGATTTCAAGGATTTAATGTTAAATTGTATAAAAATACTTCATATTAATTACACTCTAAGAATACAAAGATTAACAGATTTTATGGAATAGGTTATACAAACTGGTACACACACTGAAATTTGCATTTAATGAGGTTGGTGGACCAATACACTTCTTTATATTGATGAAGTAAAATAAAAAAAAAAAAAAGTTCTGTTCAGCGGTGCTAGTATTAATCCCAAAGATGGGAGGAAAAAGACCACTGACCAAAATCATCATGGCCAAATTAATTAAAGCAAGCAATACATTGAAGCAAGCATTTTGATTCATGTACATGGGTTGCTGCTCCCTAAGATAGGGCTCAAGAATTCAGCATTGGATGTGAGGAAGACAAGGCTTTTATAGATCTCAGGAGTAGGGGGTTTCCAAATGGGGGGAAAAAGGCTGGGTTGCAGGATCAGAATATAACATGGGGTCAAAACAAGATAATCACTATAGGTAGTCATAACAAAGTAGTCATAGGTGGTCATTTGACCTTTTGAAGCAAAGGTAGTTTTGCATGGTGGTTATAAACAACTTTTTGAAACAAATGCATGATTACCATTCCTGAAACAGTCAGTACAGAACAATTTCTACTTAAGGTTACACATGAGACATAACCCAATCTTTGAAAAGCAGAGGTTTAATCGTTAACAGAACTGAAGCTAATTTGTATTCACTATCATGGCCTTGAAGACTAAGAGGCAGGCTGATTCTTCATTAGGAATAAAAATGTGAAGATGGGTGAGAGATGGAACTTATGATACCTGGAGAAGACTCAGAAGAACAGTCAGCTTGAATGTCATTTGGAAGAAAACCACACTGAGTGCAGCACTGCTGTGGAAGAAGTACCATGCATGATCACCATGCAAAACCCTGCAAGGCTGCATGGTCTGCTTATGCTACAGTTATACAGTCACAAACCCCAAGCTGGCAGTCTTTAATGTTGCTAACTGTGGTGGGGAATGTCACTTAATGGAGAGAACAAAAGTATTTACAGGTAGGTAGATCATTTAGGATGGGATGGTAGAGGCTGATATGTGAGGCATGATATGATTATGATTCTGTTATACACTCACACAACTCAAGATGATACTTGATGTTGCAACCTATTATGGGAGCTGGTTCATAAAAGAGGAAAGAGTAATTATTTGACACAGGTAGACCTAAAAGGATGGGATGGGAGAGGCTGATAAGAGAGTGGAAATGGGGCAGATGCCAAGAAACATCTTAGTCGGCATCCGGATTCAATGGTTTCTGGTGTGTGACTTGTTCTCCATATACATACTGGAAGTCACAAGGTCTGCTCAACATTTTTATATGCCTCACCTGGGTCAGAAACATTGACCCAGCTCCCAAGTGCAAATTCCAATTCCAGAACAAGGAAGCAGAGTCTAGATCCAATCTGTGAAAGGACCTTCTTCAGCCTTGGTCAGCTCTCCACCTCTAGACCTGAAAATGGAAGAAAGGTGAGTATATATTCAAAGAATGTTCAGAGAGCTACTATCTTAGAGTTTTTTCTATATCCATATCACTATGTGACTACCAGAAAATGCAACATGTAGGGTCCAGGGCTTCTTCCTGGGAAAGAAATGGGACAGAAGCTTCCTTTTGAAGTAGAGAGATGGACTGGCTTAAACAGACTTTTCTTACTGTCTCCAAAATCATTCATATTCATGTCTGTTATTTCTTTAATGAGAAACGTAATGTGAATGTTTTGTTTCCCAGGGCAAAACCCTGTACAACAGGCTCATTGTTTGTTGTTTCTCAAAGCTGATCTGTAAAGTTTGTATGTTGCATTCCAGAAAAAACAGATGGCTAGAATTGGAATAACTGAAGAATAACACAGGAAGTATTTATTTACAAAGACTAGATGTCTTAGGGAAAGAGGAGATAAATGGAGAATAATGATAAAGCAAGAGAGTGAAGATGATGTCCACTCCTTGGCTCCAATAATCAGCAGAAGGAATTGGTACTGGAGTACGAGAGAGGGGATGAGGGAGGAGAGAATAAGGTCATAGTTATAGGTCAGTAGTAAGAGGGGATAACTAAATGCATGGAGAGGCATTGCTGTTATCAACACACAACTGACCAGGAGAAGGTCAATACAATTCTCAAGCATCTTGCCTTTTGCTCTCTTGTACCCTTGAAATGTCACCAATTGCCTCAAATAAAAAGAAACATAGAGAAAAGGACAGATCTTAGCAGTGAGATAAGGCACTTCTGTGAAATGTCAGAGATCAGAGAAAAAGATGGAAGAAAAAACTTGCTCACTTGCAAATCTTCCACCGTGAGGTTTCTAGATTTAATTGTCATAGATCATTTCTCTCATGACCTCCAAAGAGTCATTTTTGTCTTGCTTGCATTTTATTCTTCTAGTTCTGCTTTTGTGGGGTAAGCACCCATTTTGATAAAAAAAATAACAAGATTAGCCTGAAATTTTTGGAGGGAAATATACTTCTTATTTGCTATAGCAAGAGAGTGGCTACTCAAATACAGAATTATAGAAAATACCTTTCTAAGAAAGATGTTATGCATGGGTTTGCAGCTGCACCTGGCGAGACAGAGAAGTATAGCATTGCTATTCTTCAGACCTAAAGGAGCAGTGGCATGCTGTGGTCAAGGATTTTCAGGCATATCAACATGTCAATGCAGGAAAGAAACACAGAGAGAGGAGCAGGGGGGTTGTTGCTATAAAATCCTGACACAGCCTTGATGCATTTTTCCACTCATCTCTGAATCTCCAGTATCTAGTAATGTTTATGTCATCTGATCAAGACTGAATGCAAATGTAGATCCCCTTTAATTAAAAACTCAGATTATTCATTAAGAGAGAAATAAATGAACTTGGCCTCTCTGGCAGTCAATAAAGGTCTTGAAGATCCTTCAAGCATGAGAGCATAGGGAGAATTTTGGTATCTGCTCGAAAATGTAGGAAAGTGGAGCAGAGAACAGAGAGAAAGCACCACAAGAGATGCAGAGAGAGAAACACAATGATATGATATTAATTTGATTTCAGGAAATCCCTTTCATACATTTAAACATGTTCCTCCCTATGGACAACATCACAAGAAATGTTGTTTAAGGAATGAATGTCCAGGGGTCACAGGTGAACACTACCATTGTCACTTTTATGCTGACTGTAACTGATGTCAACTATCTATTCTCAGCACCATTTGACTTCTCTCCTGCTGTTTCACAAGTTTTTTAGCTAGAGACTTTAATCATCCATAATTATGACTGCTATCTTGCTTATATTGTGGGGAATTCTCCTGTGCTTTTCCATTATTCACTTCTAATAGGCACAGAGTGTTGTGGTGTAAACAAGTTTTTCAAGGGGGGGTAATTCTTTCCTGGGTAGTGTGATTATTTTATAAAGTAACTGTGATATAAGCATGATAACATGAATTCCAGTCTCCAGAATAATCCAGGCCTGACAGGGCATGCCATAACACCAGTGCCAGGGAAGCAAAACTAGACGATCCATGGAGTTTACCAGTCTGCTGTTAAGTCTGTGAGCTCCATGTTCAGTGAGAAACCCTGTCTCAAAAAAGTAAGGTAGTGATCTATTGAAGAAAAACTTGACATCTGCCTGTAACTTCTATAAACATCTGCATACACACATGCAAACACACACACACACAGGCAGGCACGCATGCACGCACGCATGCACGCACGCACACACTGTACTGTTAGTGAGGCAGTTTTTCTGGATTGGAATTCACACTGACAGAGACAGGTATAATCACTCATCCTTCCATGCTACAATTCCATCCTCAGAAAACTGGTAAAAAGTCATTCTTACATCACATGCTCTAGGCGTCATTCAAGGTGACAATATAGGTAAGCTTTTAAAGAATGAATTCATTTAGTCCACATATAAGCTCGTCCTGTTCCTTTACTAACTAGAGTCTAGTTGCAACTGCCTATCCATCACTATTTGTATTTCAATTGCTGCACCTTCTCAGCTTCTCTTCAGTCTTCACAGAAAGCTTTTGTCATCAGAGAAAACTCTCCATCTTCTACCATCTTCTAGAAGAGACCATGGAGAAGGCTCCTGTTATGTTAGGTTTTCTTTGTCATTTACTGCACTCCACTTAGCAGTCCTCCATTAGACATGCCCATGCTTCAGGTCCCTCTCTGCAGCAGCACTCACACCTCACTCCCCTTCCTTCTTCCTCCTTCCTCTGCTGAGTAATCGTGTCAGAACCACATCCATCCCCAGGCTGTGCAACTAAGAATGTCCTGCTGCTCAACTAACCTGTGTTGGGTCTTTACCTTCTTATCCTGCCCATGATCAGTGTCAATGAATATACTGAGGGCTTTTGACAAAAAGAGTTAGGACTGCTGAGAATTTCTTTATCACTTTGTCAGTGCTGGACAATGACTTTCGTTGCATTTGCCTTTTTAATTTATACATGATTCACCATCTAATGTTGTAAAGATTTGCATATGTGCATTCATTCATGAATAAACAATGTCAAGGACTCACACAATCTGAGAATGAGGATATAAATACATCCCATCTTCAGTCTGATGCACTGAGACATTTCTAGGATATATGGTCTTTAAATAAAGGATACAGTGAATTATTATCCTTTAAAATTATAAGTGGATATTTTTTTCTCTTGATTTATTGCTTTATGAAGATTTCAAGTCAATGCTGTATATAGCAGGTCAAGAGGTCATACTTGTTTCATATTTATCAAACAATTTTGTGTTTGCCCAATTCAGAGAGCTGTTGGCTATCTCTTTGCACTATATTTCATTTACTATATTAGGCTATATCTTTCTTTTTTAAAAAAAAAGATTTATTTATTTATTATGTATACAGTATGTATGACTGCAGGATCTTTCTTTTTTAAAAAAAATTATTTATTTATTATGTATACAGCATGTATGACTGCAGGCCAGAAGAGGGCACCAGATCTCATTACAGATGGTTGTGAGCCACCATATGACTTCTGGGAATTGAACTCAGGACCTCTGGAAGAGCAGCCAGTGCTCTTAACCTCTGAGCCATCTCTCCAGGCCCCATTTTTTTAAAGATTTTATTTTATTATATATACAGCATTCTGTATGCATGCCAGAGAGGGCACCAGATCTCATTCTAGATGGTTGTGAGCCACCATGTGGGTGCTGGGAATTGAACTAAGGACCTTTGGAAGAACAGCCAGTGTTCTTAACCTCTAAGCCATCTCTCCAGCCCCACTATCCTATTTCTTATCCAAGTTTCTTCACAGATTATCACCCTGGGTGGCATTCAGTTTTGTCCCTTCATTTGCTACATATATTGAAATGATCATTTTGACTTCATATTTATGCTCTTTATTATATTAATTTATTTATTTAGCCATGTTTAACCACCATTGTGTAGCTGAAGTTTTCTCCAGTCCTGCCTGGCTCATGTTCAGGACAAAGCTCTCTCAACCGCCAGTCCTGCAGCCACTCAGACCCAACCGAGTACATACACAGAGACTTATATTGCTTACAAACTATATGACTGTGGCAGACTTCTTATCTAGTTCTTCTTTCTTAAATTAACCCATTTCTATTAATCTATATGTCGCCACGTGTTCCATGGCTTTACCTGCTGCCTTTACATGCTGCTCCCTGGACGGAAGGCTGGCATCTCCATTCACTCTGCCTTCCTGTTCTCTCAATTCTCCTCTCTGCTAGTCCCACCTATACTTCCTGCCTGGCTACTGGCCAATCAGTGTTTTATTTATCAATCATACATCCACAACACTCTTGTATCTTAGAATAACATTGACTAAATCAATTGAATACTATTTATCTATTTTATTGTCATTTTTTTTAGTTTCATACATGTAACAATTCATTGTGATCATATTCACCCACTGTTACCCTCTCTCAGCCCTGAACAATCCTGTTGATCTTCTTCTTCCTCCCAACCAGTCTCTTTTCTACTTTCATCTCATTTTTTAAAATTTTATTTACTTATTATATAGTCAGTATTCTGCCTGCATGTATGCCTGCATTTCAGAAGAGGACACCAGCTCTCATTACAGATGGTTGCCAGCCACCATGTGGTTGCTGGGAATTGAACGGAGGACCTCTGGAAGCGCAGCCAGTGCTCTAAACTGCTGGGCCATCTCTCCAGTCCTCCTGTCATTTTTTACTGATCCACTGACTGTTCAGTCTTTATGTCATTGTATGTTATTTTATTGCTTCTTTTGGTGACCACATCTTTTTTGTTTAACATAATTTCTTTATTGTATCTTCTGGAATTTCACATCATGCACCCTAATTCACTTACATCCCAGGCCCTCCATATGCTACCCTTACCCCTGCAGTGCCCCTGAAAAGAAAATTGATCAAACCAAACCAAGCAAACAAACAGAAACAAAAATCTCTTGCTCCACCATCTATTCCTGCTTCTCCAACACCTCTTCATTCATCTTAGTGGCAATGGGTGCTTCCACACAGTATACCCTTTTGTCCAATCAGCGTTACTTGAAATGTTCATTGCAAAGAGTCATAGATCTGATTCAAGGCCTCTGGTTTCTGTTATACCATTATCAATGGATCCTCACTAAAAATCATCTTTGATATCCTGAGGCCACTTGGAGTCACTGAGATCTTGTGGATATCCTTTCACAAGACCAGTCCCTTCATCAGCTCCAGCAGGACCTAGGTGTAGTAGATATTAGCATGTTACAACCTCAGGCCTGGCTGTGGGCCTGAGTAGGTAGTTGAGCTGGTCAGTCCAGACAACTGGGGTCTCCCCTTCAGGTGAGGGGCAGAGCCAGCTCCCCTACACCCATGCCATGAGGGTCAGTTCTCACTCTTCCATGAGGAGGGGTGGGGCAATCTCTCCAAAGTGTGGGGGCCAACTCTGTCATGAGGGTCAGGGCCAGCTCTCTCACTGCAGTGTTCAGTGAAGGGCAGGGCCAGTTATACTATGGTCAGTGAATGATGGGGCTGCCTCAACATAGCTCTCTGATTTCATCAGGAATGTATCCTATCCCCCCCCCGCCCCCGAGGTGACACAGGCCACAGACATCAACACATACCCAGCTGCAGCAGGACCATGGACCTAGACATGGCCCTCAGCAGCAGCTTCTGCCTGGATGACATCCTGGCTCTGGGTGGAAGCAGAGGCCACTCAGATCAGGATGGCTCTGGTGGTGGCATGGCTCCTGGACACCAACAAGGCCAGAGGTTGCAGCCCCTACCCCAGGCTTCTGTGTAACCTTTGATGTCAATACAGACCTGGCTGTGGTGGGACCATAGACCCAAACAGGGTATTCAGGAATAGCCAGGTTCAGATGTTAACGTGGCCCCAGATGGTGGTAAAGGACACTCAGATGAACCTGTCTCCAGTGGCAACATGGCCCTCAACCAACATGTCTCCATGTTTTGGCTTAGACCCCAGGAATCTGCATGGCCCTCGTGATGAATGGATCCATGGCCACCATCAGAGATCTTGGCTGCATTAGGGCCATAGAAACAGACTTGGCTCGCAGCAGTAGCCCTGGCCCAGACACCACCATGGCTTCAGATCACAGAATGTACTACTTTGGTCTGTATGGCACCAGATGTAGCATGGCCCTTGATCACCAACATGGTTCCAGGTGGCTGAAAGGCCCTCATTCTGCACCCTTGCTCACTGTGGGAAAGAAAAGCTTTCTTTTCTTTTCTCTGTGGCTTCAGGGGTAAGAAATACAAACCTATTAAGAATGTCCATATGGGGATGTGGAGTGGAAAGAAAACTCTAAATGATGCTACCTGCCCTCCTACACTGATCTTTTACAGACTGTTTGCATCCATGTAGATCTCAAAGCTCCTCTCAAGGATTGGAACACTATTTCCAAATGGAAGTGCTCTCTAGCTCCCTCTGAATCACAGTTCATGCTTTTTATGCCAGAGTCCTGAGCCTCTGCATGTTGGTACAAGTCACAACCCTATTAACATTTACTCCAAAATTTCAACTACCCTTGAACTTATGGTTCATTTGCTCATTTGTTATAATTCTGAACTCTCCCCTGTAACCCTGTAGAGAACTGGACACTGGTGACATAATCACAAACAGAAAAGTGCTTGATGTCATTCAAGGTTTCTCTGCCTTCTAGTTTTCAAATTTTAAAATGAAAACTCAGCCCTTCTAGCATAAGAAGTGTGACTGTTCACAAACAGGTCTTCATAAGAAGTCCCATTCCCTTCATGACTCTCATTCATGACTCCATTTCCCCCATTTAGTAGACTCCTTACAGTGAGTGAGGGCAGCTATGGCTTGTGCCAGGATCTCCCATATTCATACACCAGAGAAGGAACCTCATCCCTAGAACAGAAATAAAGTAAGTTTCCGAATTCTGTCTCTTCCTGACACAGCATAAGATGTTTAGCAACTGGACTGGGACCATCAAATACCCCAACTTCACTAGAGGCAGCGGTCTGTAGATAGACTGAATAGCACAAACTGGATTTAAAGAAGTTTCTAGCACTGGGAGTTTGATGAATTGCTTGCTCTCTGCAAGCCTGTTTTCTCTTTTTATAAACCTGTGCCAGACATTCCCACATAGCCAGGTGGTCTTGACAGAAAGTATCATGTGTTCATATCTCAATTTACTTTGCAGGAACACCAGTGGAACATTCTCAAGCATGGGTCCATCCACCCCAGCCTGGAGCACTGACAACACAACAATGAATAAAATTTACTACACTGAAAGCTCACTCTGTGTCACCATGTACAAAATCTTCAGTATTCTTACTGTCATCATTTGCGTGGTTGGGCTGACAGGAAATGCCATAGTGCTGTGGCTTCTGGGCTTCCACATACGCAGGAATGCCTTCTCTGTCTATGTACTCAACCTTGCTGGGGCTGACTTCCTCTACCTGTGCTCTCAGACTGTGTTTTCCCTGAGACATATCCTTTTTCTGTTTGATGTCGGCTACTTAGATATTCCCTTCTATCTCCCCAATGTATTAATCTGTGCTTACCTTGCAGGTTTATGTATGATTGCAGCCATCAGTGTTGAGCGAAGTCTGTCAGTTTTGTGTCCCATCTGGTATCACTGCCGGAGACCAAGACACATGTCATCTGTCCTGTGTGCCCTGCTCTGGATCGTCTCTCTACTGTTAAGCCTCCTGTTATGGTTGGGTTGCAGTTTAATGGTTATTTATTATGGATATTCTTTCTGTAACAATGCTGTATTTACCACTGTTGTACTTATAGTAGTAATATCTATGGTTACTTGTGGATTCAACCTGGCCCTGTTGATCAGGATCTTCTGTGGCTCACAGAGGATTCCTGTGACCAGGTTGTAGGTGACCATTGCACTCACAGTGCTGGTCTTCTTACTCTTTGGTCTGCCCTTTGGTATCTATTTGGTAATGGTCTTTTCGAGTGAGATGTCTAGAGTTTTCTCTTGCAATTCTTATAATTTGACAGCTTTCCTGTCCTGTGTTAACAGCTGTGCCAACCCCATCATTTACTTCCTTGTTGGCTCCATTAGGCATCGCAGGTTCCAGAGGCAGACTCTGAAGATGGTTCTGCAGAGAGCCATGCAGGACACTCCTGAGGAAGAAGATGGAGAGAGGGGTTCTTCAGGAAATCCTAGACAGCAGGAAATAGCCTTGTGTAGTAGTTGAGTGAGTCCTTGATCAGACCTTTGAGAATCAACTTGGCCTTTATCTGTGTGGGCCATTTTCATAACCTTGTTTAATTGGTTAAGAAAATAGTTGTTTTGTAGAAATTGGGTGAAATGGGGCTTGTTAAATAGAACTGACTGCAGTTCCCTAAAGCTGCCTTATGTGGGCCTCACTACATCCCCTTGTGATATAAACCATTAATCAAATCACTTGAGGTCAGGGCAGCTCCATTATAGACAAACCCCTCCCTACAAAGAAGGCCCAAGGCAGTACAGGGAAGGTCAGAGTTTCTTTGGTCATTGAACATGATAAAGATTAAATGAATACTGTATTTAAAAGAAATGTCCCTATTTTACAAGTTGTTTTTTAAATGTTAAGATGAATAATTGAAATTCCCATAATTCCAGTTTTTTCCAATATCCTCACATTTTAGAATATATGTATAATTCTAAACTGTTCCTTATATAAATTGCCTAGCATACATATATGCATCTTTAAGCCTGCATATTCTAAATCTTCAGAACTTCAAATATCTGCCAACTTCCTCACTGAAAGAATAAGAGCAGGTTTCATACATCAACATCCAAGTACTCTTTAAGGTAGAGAAAAACTGTCTCCAGTTTCCTCCTTTCCCAATGCCTTGGTTAGCATTCCAACGTCATGTCTTCCCTCTTCTTCCCTTGTCTTTGCCCTGACTCTCTCTCTGTGACTGTCTAACCCCTCATGAAAAAATTTCCAACGAGTGTTATTGAACTAATTTTCTCTTGAATTGAACCTCTGTCATATTTATATTATTCCCCAAAGTGCATAGCATCCATAATTTGAATTATGAGTGATTACATTTTCCTTTTAAAATGAGTCTGAGTATTGAAGCTTGGTAGGAATGTTTAATTGTTTCCTTCACTTGGCACTTGCATAGTATTTTCTGGAACCATGGAATTCATATTGAGGAAAGAGATCAGCTCAAGCTCAAATAATCTGAGTCCTTTGTCCTAAATGTGAAGTGTCTTCAGCAATACCAGCCTACCCTAAACCACTAAGAAATGACCAAAGGTTACATCTATATTCCATATTGTTTGGGGAGTCACAGGGAGTCACCAACCATTTAAAAATGAGGTATCTCATGCCTGGAACTGCTTCTGTTGGTTTATTTTCAGCCCAAGTGTCTTAACTTCCTTTAAGATATGTGTATGAATATATATATATATATATATACGTATATATATAATGTTTGTATACATGTATATGTGTGTATACATGTGTATGTGTACATGTATATGTATATAAACACACATATATACATTCATGTATGTATATAATTTCAAGGAAAGATAAAATAATATAATTCCTTAAGGCCTTAACAAACAACCTTCCTATTATTTGTCCCTTGTCCCTCTTCTTCCTTCTTTATTGACCTTCCACCCTCCACCCCAGTCAGATCCCCTCCCCATTATTCCAATTCCCACTTTACATCATCTCTATCCTGCTATTACCTCCCAAACCCCCAACATATGGTCTCTATACTTTTCTGGTTTGTGGTTATTTCATGTTGTAGATGCACATCTCGGAATTTAAAGCTTGAGCTACAGATAAGAAAGACTGTGTGGCATTTGTCTTTGTAGACAGGAGTCCATTTGCAAAACAACTGAGACAAACAACTGATAAGTGAGTCTTCATAAAACTAAAAAACTTCTGCACAACTAAGGAATCAATCAGCCAGGTAACGAAGAAATTTACAGGATGGGAGAGAATCTTTGCCAGTTATACACCAGATGGAGAATTAATATTCAGAATATATAAAGAATTTCAAAAATGAAGAGTACAAAAACCAAATTACCATTTGAAAAATGGACTGAGACCTAAACCAAGAGTTCTGAAGAGGATAAATAAAAATTGCTGATAAAATCTTGAATGTCTTTATCATCCTAATCAATGAGAAGAATGCAAACTAAAACAACTTCGATATTTCATGTTGCCCCAGGCAGCACATTTCAAATCAACATCAAAAACACCACCACCAACAACCCAAAATGAACAAAAAAAATGTTATCTAGGTTGTAGAGAAAGCAACCTCTCCCTCATTCATTCTTGAAGAAATTTGAACTTGTATAGTCACTCTGGAAAACAGGATGGAGAATCTTCAAAGACTAAAAATATATTAACATAAACTCATACTACTTGTTGGCATATGACCAAAGAACTGACCATCCTAGTCCACAGATACTTGTTCACCAGTGTTCATTGACGCATTCTTCACAGAAGCCAGGAATTGGAAACAACACAAATGACTTCCACTGGACGAATGAATAATGAAAATGTGCTACATATACACGATGGAATACTATTCAGCCTTTTATGTAGATAAAAGGCTAAACCTAGAAAATGTTACCTCAAGTGAGGTAACATTTTCTATGAAATAATATTTCATTCTTAAATGTTACCAATTTTTATAATTTAAAGTATAATTAAGAAAAAGTGATAGGCACAGATTAAACAAATGCATAGTTCAAAAAATTTGCTTGAATAAATATAACTACTTGACTCAAAACCTAATCAAGACACAAAATACTTCCTTGCCTCTGTGAGTTCCCTCTGTTGCTCCAGTCATAACTCTGCTTTGGAGGTCAGTACTGTCCATATTTGCAATTTAATGAAAAATGAGAGTGCAAACTAAGAGTATATCATCATGTTGTGTGATAAGTGATAAAAATGGTTGTTAAATTTAAATGCACTAACATATACATATATTTACACACAAACACACACACACACATATATATATACATATATATACATATATATGTGTGTGTATGTATGTACATTTAAAATTTAAGTTTCCTTTTCCTCCATATAGCAAAAACTGCCCTAGGAAAAACTCCTGAGTGCAATGCAAATTTACCATAGTGATCTTGTGTTGTAAATTATTTTTATTTCATCTTATATATTTGTTACTTCATATTTTTTACACGTTTATCCATTTGCTATGACCACAAAGGTTTACTAACCACCATTATATCATGCATTCTGCCTGTACGTATTGACACTTTAATATACATTCCATATGTAAATGAGATTGCTCAATAGTTTTCTCCTTCTGTTGATCTTATTTCCAGTTGAGTTAAATGGTGACTCCATTTAAATTAAAACTCCATTAATATATGTATCTATTTGAGGAAGTAGTGGGTTTCCATATAGCTTTTCATAAGTCCTATAGTGTTATAGTTAACCTTCTCCAATTGCATCCTCTATCCTGCCATCCTATTGAACTTGGGTTTCTGACATAGTGTTAGAAATGTAAGCATTTTGTGACTCTTGAAGATGAACTACATAAGTTTTACATTATGAAATGTGCATGACACTTTGGGAAAGAGGGCAGAATGTTAAGGTCTGAATATCAAAAATCTTCATAGACTTATGCTTTAAATGTTTATTGTCCAGCTAGTGGTTCTATTTTGAGAGATTGTACAATGATTAGGTCCTAACTATTGGGCATAACTGCACCCATATTGTAGCCAAGGATAAGAACTCCTCACTTCTGACAGTTGAGGAATGACATGCTGTGTGTGACTGTCACAATTTCACAATCCATTTATCTGTTGTTGGATGCCTAACTCTCCCACATACTGAATCCTGTAACTAATGTTCCAATAAACATACAACACTTTCTTTTTATTGGTGATAGAGTCCTTTGTCAATTATTTTATTTTAATCTGATACATCTATATTTCATAGTCAGCATCTGGAAACAATCTGAATTTAGGGTGTTTTGTTCTCTTTTTCTGAAATTCAGTACTAAAGTCACTCTGTTTCATTTAGTATGTGATATAAAGAGAAGACAGATTATTGTGGCTCATGGTTTGAGTGTGTGATACATGATTTAATGGCTCTGTGAATCTATGTAGAATGTAATGGAGATGGGGATATTGTGAAAGGTAAGAAAGCTTACATGATGGAAGACAGAAAACAAATGTGACAGGAAAAAGCCAAAAATATATATTAAAGGAAACTTTTCAGAGTTTATCACTGAGAGAATTCATTCAGGAACTAAAACTACTAGGGAGGAACACTGCTTGCTGCTTCCCCACGTGGGACCTCAGAGGTGGATGCTTAGATAACTCTTTTTTTTTTTGGTTTTTTTTTTTTTGAGACAGGGTTTCTCTGCGTAGTTTTGGTGCCTGTCTTGGATCTCACTCTGTAGACCAGACTGGCTTCAAACTCAGAGATCCGCCTGGCTCTGCCTCTCAAGTGCTAGATAACTTCCTTATAATGCTCCAGACCACTAGCCAAGGGAATGGCAATGCCCTAGGTAGGCTGAATCCTCCTACCTTAATTAACAATTAAGACAATCCCTCAAAGATATCTCCATAAGATAAACTGATGAAGTATTCAATTGGGATTTCTCTCAGGATCCTATTCTGTGTCAATATGCGAATCTGATAACTAGGACATTCCATTGTCAAATTCCCACACAATCATTTCACTTAAAGCCATAATTTTTCTATTCCTTGTCCCTGAGCTCTCATTTTAATATTACCAGATAAAATACAGTCAGAATTTCAAAGTCCCATACTCTTGAAATTTTTAAGCAATTAAATATGAAATAACTCTTTATTAGTCAAAAGTCGCTTAACTCTGAGGCTTGAAAATAAAAAACAAATAATATATGTCTTATTCCAAAACGAAAGAAGTGAAGAATAGAAAATAAATGAAAAATCTAGCAGTGAAAATGCAAATCACACAGCTCATGTTCAGCATCTAGGACTCACTCACTCTGTAGCTGTCTAGCTCCAAAATGTTTATGCAGGCTCATTCGACAGCTCTGCTCTATACAGCAAACACACTTTGTCTCATAGGCTCTGCCATTTACAGCAAACACAGTTTGTCACATAGACTCAGGCTGTCTCCACTCCACACCTGCCTTTGTCCTTGAAAACCACCTCATAGCACTGTCATTTCTGATAATCAAGGAAGCATAAGAGAAGATGGTTGTCTTAGGTAGGATTTCTATTTTTGTAAATATATGCCACGAGTATGAAAACTCTTATAAAGAAAACATTTAATTGGGACTGGATTACAGTTTAGAGGTTTAGTCTATTATTATCATGTAAGGTGACATGCAGGGAGATATGGTACTGGGGAGGGAGCTGAGAGCTCTACATCTTGATCTGCAGGCAACAGGAAGTGAAATGTGTGTCTAACTCTAGGCAGAGCTTGAACATGTAAGACCTCAAAGTCCACCTCCACAATGACACACATCATCCACCAAGGTAATACCTACGCCAACAAGGCCACACCTCCTAATATTGTCACTCTCTATAGGCCAAGCATTCAAACACATGAGTCTATGAGGGCCATACTTTCAAAGCACTAAAAATGGGGCAGAAAGAACCATAATATTAGAAAGTCTGCTGTGAAGCTATCTATCCTAGAAATGGTTGCAAAAACAAGACCAAAACAATGGCAACATCAGTGCACATGCTAATGCCGAGGGAGAAATATCAGAGTTTCACCCACAGACAAAGAACTGTAGGCAGCTAATGACTTCTGGGAAGAGGGGAGTTACCTTCACCCAGGGTTAAGCAAAGAGTGGTCAGTGCTTGTTCAGTTATGGATTCTGTTGCTCTGAAGAGATAGCATGACTACAGCAACTTTTTTTTATTTTACAATATAATTTAATTCTACATATCAACCGCAGATTCCCTTGTTCTCCCCCCTCCCCCTCCCTTTCCCCCCAGGCCAACAACCATTCCCATCTCCTCCAGGGCAAAGACTCCCCTGAGGATAGGGATCAACCTGGTAGACTCAGTCCAGGCAGGTCCAGTCCCCTCCTCCCAGGCTGAGCCAAGCATCCCTGCATAAGCCCCAGGTTTCAAACAGCCAACTCATGCACTGAGCACAGGACCCGATCCAACTGCCTGGATGCCTCCCAAACAGATCAAACCAATGAACTGTCTCACCCATTCAGAGGGCCTGATCCAGTTGGGGGCCCCTCAGCCATTGGTTCATAGTTCATGTGTTTCCATTCGTTTGGCTATTTGTCCCTGTGCTTTATCTAACCTTGTTCTCAACAATTATCACTCATATAAACCCTCCTCTTTCTCACAAATTGAACTCCTGGAGCTCCACCTGGGGCCTGGCCGTGGATCTCTGCATCCAGTTCAATCAGTCATTGGATGGGGTTTCTAGGGTGTTTGGCCATCCTATCACCAGAGTAGATCAGTTTGGTCTGTCTCTCGACCATTGCCAGCAGTCTATTGTGGGGGCATCTTTGTGGATTTCTGTGGGCCTCTCTAGCACTTTACTTATTCCTATTCTCATGTGGTCTTCATTTACCATGGGCTCCTACTCTTTGTTCTCCCTCTCTGTTCTTGATCCAGTTGGGATCTCCTGCTCCCCCAAGCTCTCTTTCACTCGACCCTCGCCCTTCATTTCCCTCGCCCCCACTCACATCCAGGCTGTTCTTGTATATCTCATCCATTTCTCCATCATTGGGCGATGCACGTGTTTCTTGGGGTCCTGTTTTCCAGGTAGCCTCCCTGGTGATGTGAGTAGCAATTCAGTCATCCTTGTTCCACATCTAGTATCCTCTTATGAGTGAGTACATACCGTGTTTGTCTTTCTGAGTCTGGGTTACCTCACTCAGGAGGATTTTTTCTAGATCCATCCATTTGCCTGCAAACCTCATGATGTCATTGTTTTTCTCTGCTGAGTAGTATTCCATTGTGTATATGTACTACAATTTATCCATTCTTCAGTTGAAGGGCATCTAGGTTGTTTCCAGGTTCTTGCTATTACAAACAATGCTGATATGAACATAGCTGGGCAAGTGCCCTTGTGGTATGATTGAGCATTCCTTGGGTATATGCCCAAGAGTGGTATGGATGGATCTTGGGGGAGATTGATTCCCAATTTTCTAAGAAAGCACCATATTGATTTACAAAGTGGTTGTACAAGCTTGCATTCCCACCAGC
>CABHPQ010115870.1:0-10836 GCA_902168405.1 Peromyscus aztecus
CACACACACACACACACACACACACACACACACACACACACACAGGAGGCAGGCAGTAACTATTAGCTGCATAAGGAGGAATGCCGTTAGCAGGGAAATGTTGTCTCCCTATACATCTTCCCTGTGCTTTGAACTCTCATTATGTGTATCGAACATTCAAAAATATTTCAGAGAGATTAAAATATAAGTCACTAAAGTAAGATGATTTGGAAACGGGAATCTGAAACACTAGAAATTTCTTTTTCAGGGCCAGAGTTTAAAGACAGAGGTGCCTTGTTTTCGGCTAACTTACACATTCCCTGGAAAGAGCGCCAAGCAGGTTGCGGAAACATCTTGAGGCAGACTCAAGGGAAGACAGCGATTCCCTTAGAACAATTTGCAGGAGGAGGCTTCTCAGGAAGCAACTATGAGAAGACAGTTGGAAGAACAAATGACCTTGATCCTGGGGAAGCAGGAAAAGTTTTTACAAGTTATGCAAATATTTTAAAGACTTAAGCAAGTGCTTGGAACTCCAAATTCAAGCCCTGTGGATCATAAAATTACAAATCAAGCTCTGGGAAAACAGTACAGTACAAAAGTAACAATTACAATTATTTAAATTGAAATGCAAATAAATAAAATAATTGAGACGATTGTCTAAACCAGGACTCTAAGTCTGAAAATAAGTCTAGAATTTCAAATAGGGTTCAAGTCCTGTCCACAGGCCCAATCCTCCACTTCCCTCTCGGCATTGGATGAGTCCTTGAAAAGCTTCATACCCCATTTTCCTCAGAGTTCAGCAGATATAGTCTTTTTTCTTTTAGGGGTTTGGTGGGTTTGGGCGGTGTTTGGAGAGTATGACTTATCAAAGCAGTACCTGTGAAAATGCACTGCAGCGTGGCCTGCAGCCGACTCTCCACCATTGCAGGTAGCAGTGGCAAGTCTGGATGCAGAGTCCTTCCCTGCAAGCTTTGCTCCAGCACTGACAAATGCTAAGACATCATTAATTCATTTCACTCTGTGACTTACCCCTTCTCGCCAAAAAGATGAGAGTAATCGTGACCTACTGTTGCCGCACAACGAATTACCACAAACTTGGCAGTGAAAACTTATGTGTTTCTAAGGCTACAGCTCGTTCCTAAGGCCAGAAATCACTTGATCGTCACTGAACTTACAATATTGCATTGTTCAGAGTTGGTAATGCGTCGCGGTCATATAATCCTGGCTTGAATAACTAGCGTCACCAGGGTTGATCCTCAGCACTGAACAGAAACAAGTATAAAGAATACTAAGTATAATTTGATTAAGTACTCTAAGATTCTATCCGTAGTTAACTTATTTAACAACATTTTTAAATGACAGGAATAATAAGAAATACTACATTTAGGTTTAGTTTTATTTTTCTGATAAAATGAAAATTAAGCTCCAAGATTCCAGATAATTTAATGAAAACAGAAACTTAAGGATAGAGATAATCACTTATTAATCAACTATTATTTTGAAATTTGGTGTATGATTATAGTTTTATGTTATTTCCCATCTTACTCAGTGATTACTGAGCTGGGCCCTTCAATGTGCCACAACAGCTTAACATCACAAGTTTTGTCCTGCTACTAACTCCATTTTACATATGGGAACACTGAAGCCTAACAATGAACTGGCTTTATTTGTGATAAATGAGCTATAATTGAAGGAGGGAAAAATCAATTCATATATGTCCCGAATCTAGTATGTTCTAGAATCCAAACTCCTATCCAATACTATTAAGTCCTTTAAAAAGAAAAAAAAGTGTGCTTAGAGTCTGGAGAAATGGCTTAAGCAATTAAGAGCACTTACTGCTCTTACAGACTACACTGGTTCAATTCCCAGTACCCACATGATGTCTCAGCGGTCAGTAACTGCAGTTCAGGAATTTGATGCCCTCTTCTGGCCTCTGCAGGCACTACATGCATGTCATGGACTAATGCATTTATCTAATGATTCTTTATCAATAACTAATCAGGAGTCAGATAGTGAGGTAATAACCTGAATGATAGAGAAGTGGCAGAGAAGCCACCAGTGACCTCTTATCTCTTCCATTCCTCCACCCAAAAGGCTGACATCCTATCTCAACCCCGCCTTACTATTTCCTGTTTCCTATCTGTCCTCAGTCCTCCAAAATCTATGATTAATTTTGGTCAGTTAGTGGTTAGCTCCATCCTCTGACTCAAAACAAACTTTATTAAAAAATGAGATCAAAATATCGCACAACATTGGACATATATGCAGGCAATACAAATACATATAAAATTTAAAAATAAATCTTAAAAAATAACTGTGCTCAGTTTAGGCAGATTAAACAAATTACTATAGCATGGGTGGATTAAATAGCATTTATTTCTTAGTTATTGTAGTTAGCAAGTCCAAATAAGGATACTACTAGATTCAGTAGTGACAGCATGTTTCCTGGCTTATGGATGGCCATCTACTTACTATGTCCTAGTGTCAGTGAAGAGAAAGAAAGGAAGGAAGAGGGAGCAGGGAGAGGGACAGAGATAAAGAGAGAGAGACAGAGACAGAGAGTCAGAGATGGAGATACAGAAAGAATATCCCTCTCATGGGGACACTAATTTCACTAAGGATTGTTCTACCATCACCACCAAAGACTCTGCCTTCAGAATTCATCATGCGTTAGTTTCTTTCCCTATTGTCTCAATAAAATACCCTGACAGAATCAATTAAATAGGGAAAATGTTTATTTTGGCGCACTTCGAGATTACAGTCCATTATGGCAAAGAAACCATGGTGCAAAGACCTTGAAGCATCTGCTCACATTACAGAGAACATCCCATGCTTGTTCTCAGCTCACTCTCCTTTCCTCATCGCTCAGGATCCACATCTGGTGAATGGTGGTACCCACAGTGGTCAAGTCTTCCCATCTCAATGTAATCAAGGGAATTCCATAGGCATGAGTGGAAGTCCATTTCTTAGGCAATTCTAGATTTCATCATATTGGCAATTGAGATTAGCTATCATAACTCTATTCCTTGTCCACTTGATACCAATTTAAATCATAATTTTTCACCTTGTATCTCCAAATTCTCATGTTCATCATATAAGTCAAAATATAATCCAACTTCTGAAGTCCCCATAGTCTTTATCAATTTCAACAGTTTAGAAGTCTGAACTATTTGTCTCATCTGAGACACAAGGCAATCTCTGAAGTGTGAAATCCTATAAAATCAAAACAAATTACATACTTCAAACATACCATGGCTTAAAACAAATCATCCCATTTCAAATGTCTTAACATGAGCACAGCACAGAACCAAAGTAAGACCAAAACCCAGTAGAGCAAAGGCCAAATCCTGCATCTCCATATCCAGCATCTCAGGTCCATGATTAATAAATCAACTATATGCCAAAGACATTATATAAATCTATATCTCCATCTCTGCTGCTTGCACCACAACCTCTGCCTTTTGTCAACTCTACTCTGTGCACGAAGGTTTCCTCAGTGGGTATCAAATAGACCTGCCATTCACAATATCTTTTGCATCTCTGTTGCAATTTAGGCTTAACCTTCACAGCTTTACACAACGGCCACTCAGAGCCTCCTTGCACAGACTTCAACCCTGCCATTCATTGTCCTACACAACTGCTGTATGAAAACATAAGGCAACTCTCCGTGATTTAACATTTACCTGTAAACTAGTCCCACCTGGATGACACTTCCAAGTTCTATTGCCAACCTGGGATGTAAACCCCCACCTCTGGGACCACAGGAGTATCGCTGTCTGCAAGTTGACCAGGGGAAAACACGTTTCCAGGTGTCTGCCATTGAGAATCAGGGCATTCCTTCAGCATCAGTCTGTGTTTCAGTTTAAACAATCTTCCTTTAATGAATTTGAATCTCCACAAAATGGTAGGTCTCATGGGTACAATTTTGCCTTCAAGGACCTTTTCCCATTGTCCCAGTGTAGCCAAGAATTCTCTCTCCAGTTAACCCTGCCCCTCTCTCTCCCTCACCTCTACAGTTACTTCTGCTTTCTTAGCACCTACCCTGCCCAAACACTATCCTCTCTTGAATAACATTCATTTAAATTCCACTTCAGTGAATGACTCAGGACACAGGGAAGAATGAAACCTGATCCTCAGGAAAAATATTATACAAGTGGTCGCTAGACTAATTCCTAACCAAATCTTCATTTCCTTGTGGACCTGGCCTCCACTGTCGGCTGTTTCTCAGCATCCTTGTCTTTCAAACTTCCTCAAGAATGGTTCATTAAGTGTTTTAGCCAGCCAGATACAGCCTTTGTAGCCCATAGTAAAAAACTATTTTAATTACGGGCACATAAGAGCCCCAAAGCCTAAGACCTGAGTGATACCTAAGGCTTATCATGGCATTGGCTCCACTTCTAGGCAGCAAAGTTGTGCATTGGTTTTCTCTTCTGCTGTTGTGATAAAATACCCTGCCCAAAGTGCTTCAAAGGAGAAACAGTTTAGTTCAGCCCACAGTTCAAGGTGTCTATCATAATGATGAAATCATAGCATCACGAGCTTGAGACAACTGGTCGAGTTGCATCCCCCATCCAGAAGCATAGTGCAGAAGACACTTGAGTTCATGCTCTCCCTTTCTCCATACACTCATGGATTCCAGCCTGTGGAGTGAAGTCACTCACAGTGGGAAACTCTTCCCACCTCCATGTAATCAAGAGAACCTGTCACAAACATTCCCAGGGGCCCAATTCCCTGGTGTGGATTCTAGATCTCATCAAGTTGACAATGGAGATTAATCACCACAGTCATATGAGGAAAGAAATATTCAGTTGTTAGCAAAATTCAATAAGCTTTCTGCATGTTCTCATTTGATCCAACTTATTTTTGCTTCATTTTAAGGCAACATTACTTTCCTTGCAGTGCTAAATCTATAACATATTAACAGGTATATTAAGGAAAAGCTTGTCATAATGCCTACAACAGCAAAGTTTGCAAAATGCTGGGTTAACCACTACTGGAAACTTTTCTTAACCACAGAACTTTAAAAAAAAAAATTAATATGTAAATATCCATCAAGGGTATATAAGAAGCTTCTTTAATATACAATGTTCCCCAAACATTTGTCCACGCAACACTTTTGTTTTCTTTTCCCAGAAAGCTATCAACATTCTAAGGCTAAGAATGCCTGTAGAAAACAATTTGGGAAATGCTATTTTCATGTGATGTATAGATCATTTTTAGTACTTTAGGCACATATTTGGAGAAGCTGTAAAACCATAGGCTGGATCATATGTGATTAGTAAAGGTCTCTTAGCACTTTACGTGCAGGAAAAAATTCATAACAGCATTTTGTCCTTTTACCCTTTCTTTCTTTGATTTTTCAATTTGTGCAATCTTTTAAACATTTCTATATTCCACCTGTGAAAGAGTTGTATATATATGTACAGTAGAATAAACGTGAAATGAATTTGTAATGAAAGTGTAAATGCAGATGTAATTGAAGGTGGGTACTTGAAATCCTCAGAATGAAAGGCTTGTTTGTAGATGGTCATTATCAACAAGTAGGAAGAAAGAAGTGGCGACCCCGGCCCCTCCTGTGAGTGCAGCTGGGTTTAAAACTATATACCACCTTCTGATTGAAAGTGAGACTTAAGGATGCAGAGGGATTAAATTAGCAACACCTTTCAAATGTGGTACACCACTTATAAAGAGTGACCCTCAGAGTCCTCAACACTCCATTTGTTTGGCCATAGACAATGCATTTGGATGTAGTTTTGTGCCTTCTTGAGTATAAAAAGCAAAACAAGACGAAAAACAACAAATTAAACTTTTCTTTAAAATGGATATGTTTAGTAGCCTACACTTTGCAGAAAAAATGACAAAACTTTGACATGCTTCTTAATATATATTATTAGTGAAGTGGAAATAGTAAATCCAATAAGAAAGCAAACACGATTTTTATCCTGTTGTCTCTCATTTTGGTTACCTTATGCAGAACAGGTTCAGGTTCTGCGTTTTAGAATTTGCCATATCCTTTAAAAAAAAAATCCCTTAAAAGTGACTTGTCATTTCACAAGTTAGAGTACTCCTTGGTAAAGCACATGTCACAGCATGAATGCACTTTCTGAGTTAAATTATAGTGATATACAAGGAAGCAGAGTTGTGATTGAGTAGAAGGAATTTACAACTCTGAACAATACTGTTCCAACAGGGCTGGGTTTAAGCATGAAAGTCCCCAGTAAATAAATGAATCTTTCCCTTGGCAAAATAACTTTCTAAACACGTGTTGTCACCCTTTCACCCAACATGAGAAACATTGGTTTTGTGGTTGATGTTTTGCCCATGATACATATTATCCCTCCCTAGCAGTCAGTTGGTGTTATTTTTCTTTTCTTTTTTTTTTTAATTTTTTTTTGGTGTTATTTTTCAATTGTTGTTCATGGCCTTCCATCCTTGATTTTCACTTCAAACACCAGAAAGATGGTTGGACGTTGAGGTTCCAAGGACTTGAGGAAGAAAATGAAGAGGGAGTTTCATGGTTGTCTCCTTTCAACATCTCATCCTGTAGGCTGATGCTTTGGAGTTTTTCTATGCATGTTCCTGTCTTCCCACCTCCCTCCCTAAAGGGGACTGAGGGAGGGCGCAGAATCCTCTGTTTCATTTTGGTACTTGGTACTGCAGGAATTCAATCTAGAGTAAGCAATCATTTTAACCGAAAACAGAGGAGAAAGCACAATTGTAAGCCAGAGGCTGTATTTTTGGTTCAATCACTTTCAGTGCAAAATAAGCCCATTTATTTTAGTTTTGGTGGGGAGCTGCGAAATTTGATCCACCTGAGTGATGTGTCAAGAATCTCCTCTTCCCTCTGCTTCTCTGCCATGTCCCCAAACTTCTCTCTTTTTCTCATGTGAAACAGATGTCCTGCTTACAGGCCGCCTCCTACTTGCTTTTGCCCTTTTCCCGCTGGGAGCAGCTGAGCCCACAACCTCCCTACCTTCCTACTCAGCCCTGAGCTTACTGATTTGCAGACAGAACAACAATGGAGCAACAGCCTGTCTTGCCTGATTAGGGTCTGGCTCCTGACTAAATCGTGACTTCTGAGAAATCTGAACACTTCTTTTAGCAGTGCTGGGTTTCACCCAGCTTGAGGCGTCAAGAGCCACTTAGTGAAATCTCTTTTAACTTCTTTCCCTGGCAGTCCTGAAGTTCAGAGGACTCCTTTACATGGTTAACTATAAAACAAAGCCTGGAATCAACACTTTTCAGACATCACTTGAGTTCCCCTAACCCTAGAGTTTCCATCATGTGTGGAGAAGGTTCAAGCAAAATAGGAACTTAGCAGACGGTAGCAGGTACCACCAGGGTGTGGCTGCCACTGTCTCCCTTTCTCTTCCAGCAGAAGGAGCCACCTTCCAAGGAGAGGGGGGGTGCGGGGGGGGGGGGCTGAGATTGGAGGAGGCAATAAGAAGAGGGGGGGCAGGGGGGCGGGCGCCGGGGGAGCCCAAAGCCAGCCTGCTGCTCGGCTCAGGCTCACACGCGCGCCCGCGCGCCGCCACTGTTTGTACACAGTGCGCTCTTGGCCTCAGGCTCGCTCCCCTCCAGCTCACGCTTCATTGTTCTCCAAGTCAGAAGCCCCGCAGCCGCCGCGGCAGCGGCAGCAGCGTGAGCCGGAGTCACTGCTGGCTGCTCCGCCCGCGGTGCGCGCACGGAAGTCGGGGAGCCGGGAACCCCGGGAGCCCGCGCTCCGCCCGCCCGCTGCGCCTCGGCCAGGACCCACCCGCAGCGCCGGCGGAGCCCCAGGCGCTCTCCAGCGCATCCACCTCCGCGTACCCCAGCGCAGGCGAAGCGAAGTGGGGGGGGACACCCTTTCTCTCGGGGCCATCACTCTCTATCACCGTTTCCCAAGAATTTGTTTGAGGAAGCGCTGCGGGAGAAAGACATCCTCCGGAATCTCTGACAGGGGCGGGGTCTACTGCTGTCCTGCAGGGCCACCTCGCCGACAGTGCCCTCCGCTGCGACCCCGGACCTGCCCGGGTCACGTCTGCGAAACGGAATCATGAAGCGCTTGGTAGCTGCCTGGCTTCTGGTTGGACTCAGCCTCGGTGTACCTCAGTTCGGCAAAGGTGAGGTGGCTGGGCAGGGGTCGCTGGATGCGGGACGGGCGGGGAGCGCCTTTGGACATGCCGCTCAAGAGACCACAGTGGGTCTTCAATGCGTGCCTGGCGTGGGGGAGCGCCGCGGAGGAGGCGACGCGCCCTGGATACCCAGAGAAAGTGCTAGCAAAGTCCGAGTGGAGTGCCCCAAGCTGAGCAGGGGAAGAGGGTGTGATCTAGAAAACAAGACTGTAGGGTGGGAGGGGGGCGTTCTTTCTGAGCTTCCTTTGCCGTGGATTCTCTGCGGGACCCTGGCTAGAAAGTGTGAATATTGCTGGCCGGCGATGACAGTAGAGAGGGCTGTGGTAAGACCTGGCAGAACCAAGTGTGTCAAGTGTGCGGGGAGCGGGGGGGGCATCATCTAGCCTGGATAACCGCAGGGCGGTAGGCTGGATGCAGCGCTCTGGCGCAGGGCGGGGGCTAAGGGGGTCTGCCAACCTGGACCCGATATTGAGAGTTTGTGCTGCCAGATGAGAGAGGTCTACTAACTCCCTGGCTTCCTTTCTCCCCCTTCCTCCTCCTGGGCGCGTGACTTCAATTACAACAACTCAACAACTCCCCTTGCTTCTAACCCCCAGGGGGCCTGAGCATTACTGTGCACTCCCTCTGGGTAAGGCCGTAACTCTTGGTAATAGACAGCTGTGAGGTGCAAACCAACCTTCATGTGCCCCCAGCCCAGGAGCCGAAAAGTTGCTCAGGCTGGTCTGCCTGTGTCTTTCTTGGCTTGCTGTAAATAGGAAACAAGCAAATACAATAAAACAACATTATTTTTTTTTAAAAAACGCAGGACTTCAGTGAGTCTCCTGCTGAGTTGTTTGGGTGACTTTCAGATCCTCTGAGAGATTAGGCTCTATACATACAAAACCTCTTCAGAACCTTACCAGCGGGTACTGAATTGGAGCCAGGAACCCACTGAGAAAGGAGAGGGGGTTCCTAGATACTGGGTGTCTGTGCCCTTTCTGCGTTCACGAGACAGGCAGCCCTTCTCAGAGATCCATAAGAGAATCCTCCACAGACAGCGTTAAGTGGAGAGCTGCGCACACGACACGGGTTTAAAACGCTGTGGCTGTAGAAGTATTTGGAATAAAAAATGCGTTGACTCAAATCCATTTGAGATTAGACTGGGCATTGCATGGATACTCAATACTACACAAATGCACCGCCTATGTGCTTTAGATGATAGTCTCTTAGGGGACTATGCTCCGGAAATCTGTGTTTTGGGCAAGATGCCCTCTTAGCCCTCTCTTCAGGACTCAGAAGGTGGCTAGTTCAGGTTTTCTCAGCTCTCTAGAATGTGGCTGGTAGAAGTGAGTGTGCGATCTGTGTTTGCATCTGTTTCCAAACCCAGAGAGTTACCTCGTTGAGGCAGCCACTCCAGTGAAGGGTAGCATATGGAAATGATTCCGTGGTAGGTCTCCAAGTCTCTAGTGGTAAGGAAAAGAAAAGGCTCCCAAAGCTGTTATTTCCCGTTTCTTTTATTTTTTGTCTGTATTCCTTCAGCACTTTGATTCCGTAGCTGGAAGGGAACTGGAAAAGCTGAGGGCACTCCCCTCTCCTCCTTCTATCCCCGCCTCCGTTCCCACCCCAACAGGAACACACACACACACAACACACACACACACACACACACACACACACCACGCTCACGCACACAAGCACCTACACCATGCCTCTGCCACTATCTGACCCATATCAGAGGTGGCAGGATGCTAGAGGACCTAATGAGTGACGGTGCTTGCCAGACCTTTTAGTTGCTAGAGCCTGGGTACGACAAATTGCAGCTGTCCTGAGCTTTTGAAGATGCCCACCGAGGGCACAGTTAATACCACCAGTCAAGTGGACCACGGAGATGTTGCCCGAGCTTTCCAATGTGGTCCTCTAGACAAAGCTCCGGAAACCTATTCCCTCCATTCTTCAGCAGACTCATCCTTTGTAAGCCACCCTGTGGGTGGAGGGAGAGAGCTTCTGGGAAAGAAAAAGGACGTTTTGCATTAGCTCTGTCTGTTAAACTTGCACCTCCGTAATTTTCTTCTTCCAGACCTCTGCAGAAGTCAGAGCTGGGCTTGCCTGATAGTTCAAACAATTAAACTTTTAGAAAACTTACTAAAGCTAGCCTTAACACCGAATTTTGCTCTGCTTCTGTCTTACCCCTCCCCCATCGTATATCTATAATTTATCGGATGTCTTATAGGAATTAGTGTTTTCCCTTTGTGTGGATTCCAATTTACAGGCACTCATGCCTGGAACTTGATAATGGTAGGTAACTACTTTTATCAGTAGTCTTTATTTTAAAATTAAACCAATGGATCAGTCAGATTGAATATTTTATTAACTCCTAAATTATTCATCATTGTGTATTGCTTTAAAAAAATCCAATAACATGCATACAGTTGCTGCAAGCACGTGACATCTTATGCAATCTGTCCCTGTGCCTGCAGTTTGTGCCTGGAGTCTTTAAGCAAACGGCACAATCTAAAAATTTCTAGATGTGCCCTAAATGCTATGAATCATTGGCATTTGCATTCCCATCTCTTAATCAAATGGTGATCTTAGTTAAGTCTACATGAGAAGAAATTAATACCTGAAAAATCTCACTTCGGATGATACTATGCTTCAGTGATTAAGATAGTGATGTTTAAGCTGAAATAACAGGTTTCTGTAGGGATTTCATTATTGCATTTTGGGTCTTCACCACCTAATTTGCATGACCATTAACTTTATACTT
>CABHPQ010115873.1:0-17956 GCA_902168405.1 Peromyscus aztecus
CACACACACACACACACACACACACACACACACACACACACACACACCATGCACATATACACACAAAAAAAAATGGGGAGAAAAGGCACATTCTATATAATTCTATATAAGGTCTTTAAGCAGGTCAACCCACTGAGATTTACAAACGTGTTGCCAGGTTAGGAGAGGAGACTGTAAATTACTTAATGGGTCCAACTTTTTCTTTTGGAGTGATTAAAATGTTTGGCACTGGATAGCATACACCCCTTGTGGGTGTATGAAATACCACAAAATTTTCACTTAAACTGGTTAATTTGATGTTATATAAATACCAGCAATATTTTTTTCTAAGAGAGAGAGTTCTAATCCAGAAGAGGTGTACGCTAATCCTTCCCTTCCATCTCCCTCTAGAGCCTACACAAGAGACAGTGGTTCTGTGGTGTGAGGAAGGAGGAGGTCTTGGGGAAGGACACAGATGCTGGCCGGCAGCAGGCGCTCACTCTCTTTCCTCTGTGTTTCAGGTTGTAGCATCCGTGGTTCATCAAGACAACTTTTCTGGCTTCGCCCCTCTGCAGCCGCAGGTGAGGCCAGATCTATCTGGGAAGTAGCCCCCAGTGAGAGGAGCTAGGCTGACACACTAATCAACTAATCATAAGGCTTCCTTCAGTGCCTGCCCTCTTACATGGCTGCTTGGGAGGATGGCCACGTCAGCTCTCTGTCTTACATCCTCTAAGGCCAACTCACCTGCTCTTCCAAATCCCGATCCTCCTTTTTCAAGTTCTAAGAGAGCTAGCTGTTGATCACCTCGTGAGACCTTGACCATTCTCTCTCTCTCTCTCTCTCTCTCTCTCTCTCTCTCTCTCTCGTTTTTTCGAGACAGGGTTTCTCTGTGTAGCTTTGCGCCTTTCCTGGAACTCACTCTGTAGATCAGGCTGGCCTCGAACTCCCAGAGATCCGCCTGCCTCTGCCTCCCGAGTGCTGGGATTAAAGGCGTGCGCCACCACCGCCCAGCTTGACCATTCCCTCAGAACACTGAAACACACACCCTGGAAATTTTGTGACAAAGCCTCTTCATGGGTTCAGGAGGGAGTCAGGGGATAATGGGGCGCAGAGCCTGAGGTTCTGGTTCTCTTGGCTCTATCCATTTGCTCATGTGCAAGAGATTCCTTTGGGGCAGGGTACCAGCCCAAGTTGGGCTCAGAGATGGTCCCAAATGACATGTGGCAGTGGGTCTGGAGACAAAGACAAGGCTTTGGACAGGAAGGTGGTGATGCAGATTCAGGAAAACCCAAACTCGGTTGTGTATCACAGTGATGGGTAAGGGCAGTGATCAGCACTAGCACAGGAAAGGACCTGGAACCTGGTCACCTCCCTGCCATCTGCATATACATTTTCTAGGGTAGCACTGACCTCTACCCCAAATATGGGGCAGGATGATCACTGCCTGACCACGTGGCCCATGCTTGGGCCAGGGGGACAGGGGCATAATGAGAGCCAGCATCTAGATTCCTTGTCCCCTTTCGGCATGGTAAAGTTGGAGAAAGCCTGGCTGAGGCCCGTTGAGCTTCAGCCCAGCTGGAGGACAGGGATGGAAAGTCCCAGATAAGGGACTCTATGACATCAGTGCAGAACAGGGAACACGTTAAAGGGAGACTCTCGTCTGTCCAGTAGATGCTGAGTTGATTTTAAATATCCAGAAATGTCACACACTGTGGCAAACATTAATTATAGACCAGATCTTTTGGAAAACACTGGAAAGGGACAAGGCTTGAGGTCAGAAGCTCTCCAACAATAGACCTTCTCTAGGGACTGGCTCTGGGTCATAACCATTGCTGTACTGGTAAAGCCCACACCAGGCAAGCTGGCAGGCTGCCGGCTCCCCAAATTGTGCCTTTTCCCCAGAGAGCACTCAGAAATGAGGTCTTTGGTTTTGGATCTGGAACAATGCTCAGATTACCATTAACGATCTGTTCTCTCGTCATTTTCCCCTTCTTCATCTTTCCTGAATGTTCCACAGGCAGCGGAGCCTCCACCCAGACCCAAAACCCCAGAGATCTTCAGGTAAGTTAGATTTAGAACTGGATGCAGAATGTCTACACTCTACACCTGACTTGATGGCAGTAAGGATGGGAAGAAATAAAGCCGGGGTCAGGTCTACACCCTGTGTCCTTTTCTAGGCTGTTAGCCTCCTCCTGTTTGCAAGGTTAGAGCCAAATGATGTAGCTGGGATGGGAGCCTTGTGGTGGGGTGGCCACTGGGGGCCTAGCTGCAGTAACCTGGAGTCCCAACAGGCATGGTCATCAATAGAATGGGAGGTCATTGACGTGGAGCTGTGCCCTCTGGAACACGGCCCCGGTCAGAGGTGAGAGGTCAGTTTTGTACTGACTACAGGCCCTCAGAAGCTCTCTAGATTCCGGAAGCTATCACAGGGTCTTTTTTTTCTGTGTGGGTGCCGTCACGCACTACTGACATGTGTTTTCTGAAAAAGGGGAAAGACTCAAGAAAAGGAAGTCACTCTGTAAATTGAGAAGCAGAGTGGCCTCACCTCAGCTTTCTTAAGAACTGCCTCTAATGAACAAAGCAAGCCTAGTTCCCCCTCCAAAAAAGGGGGTGAGAAAAAGTGTGTGTGTATGTGTATGGGGCGGGTACTACGGGCGATCCCAAAGTGAGGGGCTGAAGAAGTTCATCCCCAAGCTCTCCAGGCAGAGAGGATGAATTCCCCACATCACCAGGCCCAGTGGGCATGAGCAGGTAGAACCTGATACCCCATGCATGGGCAGTTTCCAAGGCAACCTCACTCACACATTCCAGGTGACAGAAAGGAGACTCTCCAGGTGTGGGGTAACCGGGGCCTTGGGGAGGGGGAGTCAGTGAGGGGGGATGGGCATGGTCGAACATAAAGCAAAGCAGTGGCAGATGCTCCCCTGTGCCTCTCAGTGCCTGGCTCTCCATCCCCTTCCCACAAGGCTGGCCTGGGCGGCCCCTCCCCTGGGTTCCCTGTGTCGTTCCCCTGGCCGTACTTCCTGTCCACTCCAGCGGGGACCCAGGAGCTAACTTCCCCCTTAGGAGAGAAGGGAGGCTCCGAGGACTGTCAGGCAGGTCTCATCATCCAGTACTGGTTCTGTGGTTCCGCCGTTTTCTCGTCTCCCCTGGTAGACAGTCCTGCTGCCCGCCATGCCAGCTCCCTGCGGGCCACCATGACCCCAGGATATAAAATTCCAGAAATAAACCGGTCGTTTTATATTGGGTGTGGCAGGACACGGCTGTAATCCCAGCACGCAGGACTGCCTCCAGTTTGAGGGCAGCCTGGTCTATTTAGGGAGTTAGATGAGGCCAGTTAGAGCTAGATAACAAGACCCTCCCTGTCTGAAAAGCCAAGCAAAGAAACAACTACAAGACGTTTTCCATTGCTTTCCATTCTGAGCAGCGTGAGGAAATCCCCTCCGTCTAGGAGGGGTGCATACCACGCTTTGGCCCACCTGTCTGCTAGTCTCTCGGTTGCCCTCTGGCTATACAGGGTTTCCCCGTCACGCCGCCAGAGTCCAAAATGGGTGTTGAAGGGGTGGGGGAGTGTGACAGGACACTTATGACATGGAAGCAGGAGGCTGGGGTGTTCGTGTGTAAAAGGGTGCACAAGGGTAGACGTGAGGTTTGAGAGGAGGGGAAGGAGAATCAGCAGAATCAGTTTTTATTAGAAAAATGTCACAGTGAAACCCAATACCGCGCACGTTAATTAAAACAAACCCAAAACAAAAACGTGGCCAGTGAGACGCTCAGAGGGCAGAGGTACTTACTTTGCCAGCCTGGTGACCTGAGTTGGAATCTCAAACTCACACAAAGGTGGAAAGAGAGAAAGAACTTCACAAAATTGTCCTCCGACCTCCACTGCCGCACCGTGGCACACATGTCCCCCAGACACATGAATAAATAAAAGTAGGAATGAAAGAAGGTCAATAAAATAAAGCAAAGAATAGTATCTTTTGAGAAGGATTGTCACGGTATGATGGTGCTTGCTCAAGTAGCCCTTGTGTTGATTAATAATGGACCCAAAACACAAGAGGAGTACCGAGACCCGTAATTTGTCTATGCCGAAGCTGTGAGGCTGTCATCTGTGTTAAAAAGTGAATGTTGGCTTAACAGAGAAAAGGGGAGGGTATGGAGGCTAACATTTCTAGTCCCTGCCTTTGAGAGGCTGAGGCAGGAGGATTGCTGAGAGCTCAGGCCAGCCTGAGTTACAGAGTGATAGCCTGTCTCAAAAAACAAAGGCAATATTAGGTGTTCAGGGAAAGGAATTTGTACTAGTTCTTCTGGCACACCACAGACTATAAAAGTTACAACCACTTTTACACGTGCATTCAGTTCAGAAGTGAAAGTCGTCACCTTTGTGTACTGGAGATAGAAGAAGCGTAGGACATACAAGGGTTGGCTGCCATATACAGGTTCACTCACCTCTTGGGTTCCTAGATCGTGTTCCCTGAGGATAAGGGGAACGAACTCCTGTGTGGTTATGGAACACACTCACATGCAGTTTCTCACCTAGTCCTCTCGGGGTCCTGGGCAGGCCAGCACCCTGCACTGCTCTCATACACAGTAAGATGTGGAGTTAGATTGAGTGCCGAGCTAAGTCTCTGGCCTCAAGTGCTTCTCCTGCAGTAAGGGGATGTGGTCCAAGCTGAACGATGGGCTGGGTCTTCTGTGTACCCCTCAGGGCTCTGGAAGGCGAGGCACATCGCGTGTTGTTTGGCTTTGTGCCTGAGACACCAGAAGAGCTCCAGGTCATGCCAGGGAACATCGTCTTTGTCTTGAAGAAGGGCAGCGATAACTGGGCCACGGTCATGTTCAATGGACAGGTATTTGGAGGGTCGGGGGAGGTGCTAAGGGCATAGGGTCCCAGCAGCAAAGGGCAGAGCTTTCCCGTGGGACAGTAGGCCTTTGTGTGCTGGCCCTACACATGGCTGCAGACTGTTCTGTGTCTTGGGTACTAATGAGTCTTTGTTTTCCCTTCTGGATTCTGGGATGTGACTCTGCAGAAGGGGCTTGTCCCTTGCAACTACCTGGAGCCAGTGGAGCTTAGGATTCATCCTCAGTCGCAGCCCCAGGTAAATGCAGTGCCAAGGTCTAGCCCCGCCCCTCACCCTTCACACAACTCTCTAGAGGGAAGAAAGTGTGAAGGGGGTGGTCTCCCTGTCATGGAAGGAAGATTCACTCGCTCTGGGCCACTTGAGCTGGTATCAGATGCCTAGAGCTGAACCTGGACATGAGAGGGAAAGATCAGCCATGCCGAGCGGAGGGAACTGTTAAGAATCCACCGGATCCCCACCTCCACCTCGCTACCCTGGGAGTCCTCCGGGTCAGGGAGACTTAGGAAGCAAAGCCTAACCCTCAGAGCTAGGTGTTCCCAGGGAGAAAGGTCAATGTGTTGGTTGGTACAATGCCATTTAAAACAAAACAAAGGCTGGGGATGTAGCTCGGTTGGCAGAGTGCTTGCGTGGCGTGCATGAAGCCCTGAGCTCGGTCCTCAGCACTGAATAAACCAGGCACGGTGGCATATGCTCCTAACACTTGGAAATCGGAGGCAGGAGGATCAGAAGCTTGCCATCCTTAGCTACAGGGCACTCTGAGGACAGCCTGTGGTCTGTCTCTTCACACTGTGCAGTGAGATGCACGTGTGTGGAGCCCTCCCTGGTCAGTCCTGACACTGAGGCGCTCTGAAGTTTCCAATGCCCTGCAGGTGGGAAGTGGGATTTCCCCTTTCTCAGTACACTCTGCAGTGGAGACGGAAGCACGGCGTGCCACCCCACGCTGGTGGGTTTTCAGCATGGCTGGTAAGACGGCAAAGGGCCTTGTAGGCGGCCGTTAGGAGTCTTATTGCTGCCACACATTAGCCCCCTTTTCCTTCATCATCTCCCTGTGTCGTTATCACCCCAGCTTTTAGGAAGTCGTCTGCAGCCAGCTTCTTTCCGAGGATGCCCTCACGCTTTCGTGTGACGGTCTCCTCTCGCTCCCTCCAGGAGGACACCTCCCCGGAAGCTGATATTCCACCCCCTCCTAGTGCCAGCGCCCCAGCGAGATCCCAGTTGTCACCAGGTGGGTGGCCGCCGCGGAGAAAGGAGCTTTCTGGGATGCTTCATGAATAGCTGCTTTCGGGGCCATCTAGGAAATTCTGGTTTCTTTACCCAGCATGCCCCTTGGTTCATGACTACATTTACTCGGAGCCCTGCACTGGAAGCTGACGCCAGTGCCCTGCCCCCGCCTCCTCAGAAATGCGTGCAGACGAAGGGGCAGTGGGTGCCCGTCACGTCCCGACGGCAGTCACCAAATGACCGAAACCAGGTCCAGGAGGAAAGGCGGCCGTGACTGCATTGTCTCACCTCAGCTCTCTTCAAACCACTGAGGTGTATGCTCTCTGCAGAGCTCTGGGGCTTGAACAGGGGACCACTCATTGGAAGGTGTGGATGGGAGATCTTTCGGGAAGGATCTCTCCTAAGCTGGGTAGGGCTGTCTGGGAAAAGCCACGACTTTTTGTTACTGGTGAGTTTAAGCAGTTTCTGATGGAGATGACAGAGCTGTCTGTCCACGACAAACTGATTATGCCCCTCCTCTGCATATTCAGTTGAAAAAAATTGCAGACCTACAGAAAAGTTGGAAGTAGGGTACAATGAATACTGCAATACTTTTCACTTAAACACACCAGTTCTGGGCCGGTGAGATGGCTCCGTAGTTAAAGGCACTGACTGCATAAACCTAGTGATGACTGCAATGACCAGAACCTACATAAAGCAGGAAGTAGAGAATCAGCTCCACTAAGAAGTTGTCCTCTGGCCTCTATGCATGTCAGGGCACGTGCCCTCCCATCATGCACACACACTAAAACAAAAATTTTAAATGTAAACAACATATCAGTACCTCTCCGCCCCTGTGTCACTCAAGCACAGCTTGTGCCTAAGGAGTGCTTTTCTCACCCAGGACACCGCCTATTCCACATGTAAATACTTCAACGGCCCCATACACTGTCCTTCATAGCTTTTTTTGTTCTTACCTTTTCTGTCTGGAGGTTCATGAAAGGACACAACACTGGAGAGATTGACCCACCTGATTGCTAGGCCTTTGGTTGGTGTCGGCCAAACTTCCCAAGCGATTCTAATAATCAGCTGGGTTTGTGATCAATGGCTCTTACATCTTCGGTGGTAAATAGCTTCTCTTATCCACACCCTGCTGTGTTAACCTATTATGCATTTTAAACCACAAATGTACTCAAAAACTACAGGACCATGAGATGGTAACGGTTCTGACGTTTCTGCCTGGGGCTCGGGCTCATCTCCTGTGCTTTCTCCCTCCCTTGCATCCTACTGGTTAAACTGGCCTGTAGGCCGGTCCTCTGATAGCTACTGCAGCTGCCCAGAAGCAGGGACTGGCTTTGCTCACATTTGCGGTCCCCATGCTCTTTCAGAATGAATTCTTAGATGTTACAGGGTAAGAAGCTGGCACTGTGGGTGGCAGGTGCACCATGAACATTCATTTACCATTTCCTTTTTTCCATTTAGGTCACAAGCAAAAAGAAGAGCCCAAGGTAATTTCTTCCTTCTGTTTCCAAGGGAAGAAAACGAATGAGTCTGGCTTGGGATGGGGGATGTCTCTTAAGACGGTGGAGTATCACTGAAAAGGGTTGACCCTGACACTGCTTCTACAGGACGGGGACCTCTGCACACATCATACTAGCCCCCAGCTGAGCACATAGCTCAGGAGAAACTACTGTGCCAGTGAGCTGGACTAGAGCCCTCTGAAGGCCTCTGGGGAAGGGGGAAGCCAGTTGTTTCCAGGCCCCTCCCCTGTTCCCTGGGGCACCCCTGGGTGCTGCACACCAAGTGTCAGGAGGCTCTGGTAATCCGGGATGCTGCTCTCAGTCCCTAAGGTGTCCTCTGTTTCTCCTTCGTCAGGAAGTGAAGCTCAGTGTGCCCATGCCCTACATGCTCAAGGTGCATTACAAATACACAGTGGTCATGGAGACTCAGCTTGGCCTTCCCTACAGCCGGCTTCGGGATATGGTGGCTAAGAAACTGGTGCTCTTGCCAGAACACACTAAACTGAGGTGAGCCTCGTGAAGGCGGCAGCTGAGGGTGTGCCGGGGGTCCTGCGCTGATGCAGAGGACTGGCTCTGGAGTGCTTTCTGAGCGGATACTCTCTGCCTTGCTCTTTACCCATCATCCCTACCAGCTACCGGCCTCGGGACAGCTCCGAGCTTCTGCTCCTGTCAGAAGAAACCATGAAGGATGCCTGGGGCCAAGTGAAAAACTACTGCCTGACTCTTTGGTGTGAGCACACGGTGGTGAGTGGAGGGAGCCAGGGCACCTCAGGCCATTTCCACCTACTGAATTCAGCATTTATCCAACCTCTCCTTCAGGCCAGGCAACAGGCTCAGGGATGGGATGCTGTGGCTCACAAGCTCACTCAGTTACAGCAGGAAGAGGGCTTCATATGGGTGGACCCAGAAGCAGACAGCAAGGATCGTGGCCACCACTTTCAACAAGGACAGGAGTGACGTCACGGCTAAGCTGAGCTCATAGATACTCCTCACCTTAGGTCGCTATAGGAACATTTGAGGGAGACAGAAAAGAGTGAGCATTTATTTCACAAAGGAGGTAACAGCCTTTTCCTGAGACTTGGTATCTACTGACACCTGCCCACGGTCATAGCCTGTGCTGAGTGCACCCTGGGAAGGAATTTTTAAAAGTCCCCAGTGCTCCTATACATGTAGGTATATCACTGTTTAGGAAGCAAGGAGATACAGGTCAAGGGACCTGACCTAGAGACCAGAGCCACTCAGGGGTGGAGTACCCGGCTTCACATCTGTGTCCATCTGCCACGCTGTAGTGACAATACAAGGCCAAGCTGTCCTACTAGCCATGAAGTCTAGACAGGAGTCACCTGACTTGAAAGTGAGATCCCCAAGAGGCTAGAAGTGACAGTGATGCCGGAACAGTTGAACTCTTCCCCGTTAGTTTCTGGAGGGAAGTTCTTATTGCCACTTCTTATTCTGTCCCCAAGGGACACTCAGAGTCTATCTGTCAGCCGACGCGTGGATTTTACACATAGGGTGACCTTTCTTTTTGATTCCTAAATGGTATATGCTGCACTGGTAATTTCAATTTTTTTGTTGGGGAATATTTGCCTAGAAAGAATTCTATTTTAAATGTGAATAATTTCACTTAAAATGTTCTTAGAAATTATTACTTTTTCCTCCAATGAGGCCAATCTATTTGCAGCTATATGCACAGATCTCCCCCAAACTCTCAAGGTCAGTCTTTTTAGAACTCCATCCAGGCTCATCATTGCTAGTGCTCTCCGCCACTGTTGTCTGTGGAGGCTGTTCCACTAATTAGGACAAGCAAAGCAAATTGCCATTTACTGTGTATCCTCAGTGCAACTTGTCTCACCAGCCAAATTCAAGTACTTGTACATCCTCAGAACAGTACTCCTACAGGGTAAGTATTCAGTAAGGACCGACTGTTATGATGCCACACCTCCTCATTTCATTCTCTAGCTTCCACATCAGGTGTGGAAACAGGTCCCGAGAGGCTACACTGCTACCCAGGGACCCACAGCTAGTAAATGGAAGCTGGTATAAAAACCTAGGATTGGGCTATAGAGATGGCTCCACGGTGAATAGCACTGCCCTTCCAGAGGACCTCGGCTCGATTCCCAGTACCCACATGGCAGCTCACTACCATCTGTTATTCCAGTTCCAGGGAACCTATTGCCCTCTTCTGGTCTCCATGGGCACCAGGCATGCTTGTGGCACACAGACATACATGCAAGCAAAACATATAAAAAACACAACAGCTGAGCAGTGGCGCACATGCCTTTAATCCCGGCACTCGGGAGGCAGAAGCAGGTGGATCTCTGTGAGTTCGATGGCCAGCCTGGGCTACAGAGTGAGTTCCAGGATAGGCTCCAAAGCTACACAGAGAAACCCTGTCTCAAACAAAACAAAACAAAACAAAACAAAACAAAAAAACAAACTAGATCTGTAGACTCAGTGGGGCTATTCGCACCTCGCTGCACCGTCTTACGGAGGACATGCAGCCAGGCATGGTACCACACATCTAAGCTCAGCACCCAGGAGGCTGAAGAAAGAGAATGACGTCCAGGCAGCCCTGTGCTACCCAGTGAGAGACCCTGCCTCAGAAATGTTTTTAAAAGTCATGGTTCTGAAGCTTTAGAGAGTATGAGAATTACCTAGGTCTTAGGAAGGCTGGCTTAGTAGGTTTGAGATGGAGTGCAAAAGCCGAATTTCTAACAAGATCCTCAGTGTCTATGCTAGGGAAAGAGGACGAATTCAGTGCCAAGAAATTTAGGGACTGCATGGCTCAGTACGTAATGGCTCAACTCCCAGGACCCACATGGTAGAGAGAACTGACTTGTCCAAGTTGTCCTTTGATCTCCACATACACATCATGGCTCACAGACACACACACACACACACACACACACACACACACACACACACACCATAAACTAGCTGAATTTATACCACAGACTGCCATTTACTTGTGGCTCAAGTTATCTCCCAATCTGAAAGAAAGAACAATATCTACACTACCCTGGGACTATTATAAGATTTAAGTAAGGTAACTTCGGCCTACATAGGGTTCGGCATACCTTTCAGTTTCATTGGCGCAATCATTTAGGATTCCTAAAATGTTTTAGACCTATGGTTAAGTACTGAGCATCAACTGCGTCCATCAGTGGTTTTCAGTATTCACTGGCCCCAAAATGAGCAAACTTAACAGGCCCTTACTATTTCAGGGTGATCAAGGTTTGGTAGATGAACTCAAGGGAAGTGAAAACTCGGACGCCCATACCCGGACAGCAGAGCCTCAGCCTAAGGAAGGAAGCCAAGTGGTAGCAGTCTTCAGTTATGAGGGTACTCAGCCGGAAGACCTGGAGTTTGTGAAAGGAGATGTCATCCTGGTGTTATCACATGGTAAGTGCTACTCCAAGTCCACAGACCCAGACTCATGTTATCAGCAAAAACAAGGTCAAGGACAGACAGAGGAAAACATCAATTCCTAGTCAACAGTTTCCACGGACTTCCTAGCTTTTGGTAAAAGGCAGCAAATGCAAGTGTGTGACTCTCTCCTGCCCATTACTCTATTAGGCACAAGACCATGACAGCATCTCGACTGTTCCAGTATGCACCTGGCTGGAATTATTCTGCCTTTGCTACAAACCCCGAAGCCTTTAACAGTACTTCCAGAGAGAAGGGGAGGGCCCATTCCGCAGTAGAGGCAGCCAGCTCTAAGTGACTTATCTGTTAGGAACCTATAGATTGAAGAGGGACACGGACCGGAGAGGTGGCTCAGTGGGTGGCAGTAGCCATGCTTGAGCACAGGGACCCTAGCATCCATGTGAAAAACCGGCCATGGCCACATTCGTGCCTGGAACTCCAGCACTGTGGGAGCAGAGACCGGCAGCTTGGGAGAGCTTGCTGTCACCTCAGCTCCAGACCCAGTGAGAGTCCATCTTTAAGATGGACTAAAGGCTAAGGGATAGGACACCCAACTTCTTCTGGCCCTTGTATGTGCAGAGGCTTGTGCAACACACACACACACACACACGAAATCTCAGTGATTCTCAAAGTTCATTATACCTAAGCATCCTTTGAAGGGTAAAGTTTCTTGGCCAGCCTTCCAGAGTCTGGGTCAGATGTGGGGTGAGGCCCACAAATTTGCACTTCTCAGCAGTTCCCAGGTGATACTGGTCTAATATATCAGGAAGCACTGCTGTAATTCAGGTGAGTTGTTGAGCATCAGGAAGGCAAAGTAGTGTACAGCTGATTATAATAGTAAATCCAATAGACCAAGTGAGAGATTTGAAGTTACCTGGGCAGGTGTCTTGGTTTGGGTTTCTATTGCTGTGGCAAGACACCATGACCATGGCAACTCTTCTAGAGCAAAACATTTAATTAGGGCTCGTTTACAGTTCAGAGGTTTAGTTCATTATCATCATAGCAGGAAGCATGGCAGCGTGCAGGCGGGTATGGCGTTGGCGAGGTAGCTGAGAGCTCTACACCTTAATCTGTAGGCAGCAGGAGACTGGGCCACATTGCCTATAGCTTGAGCATGAGAGCTCAAAGCCCGCCCCCAGAGTGACACACTTCCTCCACACCTAATAGTGCCGCTCTGTATGGGCCGAGCATTCAAACACATGAGCCCATGGGGGTCATATATGCAAGTGTGTAGCAACTCAAAGGAGAAAAGTGTTTTCTTTGAAAGGAGATTGAAACATCATTAAGGACTGGGCTTAAGAACACAACACCACTGTGTGTAACATCTAGCCTTTTGAGGATGTGGTGGTGGTGTCCGATAAAATAAGTGAGCATGCACAGGAAAATCCTGAAGACACTGTATCCTATGACACCTATGGAAGTCTCAGTGGTGTAAGTTGGCAAGTGCCCCTCTGTGTCAGAACTCTGTCCTCAAGCTAACAATGGGAGACAGAATTCAGCATACATGGAGATGGGAGTAAATGAGTTCAACTGCTCTCAACAGTTACAGATTGTTTCATTTAGAAAGTTTTCCCCAAACTTTAATGTGTAGGACTTGCTGGGATCCTCTTCCAATGGACACTGGCTAAGGCTTAGGATTAGTCAGAGATTCTGCATTTCTGATATGTTCCTAAGACCCAGGCACACAGATGCTTCCAACCCATACCCATACCATAAGTAGGAAGGTAGTGGTTTGTACTCTCCAGAGGGATCCTGGGGAAAAACTAATGCTTACTCACACTCTACACTACAGATTTTTTTCAAGACAGGGTCTCACTACGTAGCTCTGGCTGACCTGGAACTATGTAGTTTAGGCTGGCCTCGAACTCACCGAGATCACCTGCCTGTCTCCCAAAAATGCAGGGATTAAAGGTGTATGCCACTATGCCTGGCCCAACTATAGGACATCTGAGGAAATGACGTAGGCAAGAAGGTTCTATTAAGATACTCAAATATGACTTTCTGATTGGCTCTGTGGTCTGTTTAGATGGATATAATTAACCTATGTGGTGTGATTCAATGGATATGATTACTCTCTGGATGTCCCTGTTCTTAATAAAAATGGAGACAACAGTTGTAACTGAGTTACTGTGAAGGCTGAGTGTGATCTGAATTAAAGGGCTATCATGCTTATTTTCACAAATGTACTAACCCTAACTAGCTCCACTTTTCAGGTGTTGATTGATCACTCACTATGGCATTTAATAACATGCCCTTTCATGTGATCAAAATGAATTCCAGCAAAGCTTAGGTAAGATGGTTTCTTAAAAAAAAAAAATCAACTGGGGATTCATGTTCAGTCTGTGCATATTTTTGGTAATTCATCCTACATTTTACTCTGTGTTTATCATAGCTACAACAGAATCTCGGAAGACTGTATGCTCACTTTAACCTCAAATTACTTTCTGGTATTTTTCTGTTGCCACAAATGGGAACAGGGGAAGATGACTAGGTGTAAGTGCCGACCACTCATGGTGGTGCATTTTTCCTATGTGGTTTTAGTAATCAATGTATACTTTGCTTTTTATCAGTGAATGAAGAATGGCTAGAAGGGGAGTGTAAAGGCAAAGTTGGCATTTTTCCTAAAGCTTTTGTTGAAGAACTTGCAGCCAAGGAGCTGGAAGGCACTCCCGGAGAAGTCTAGGATGCTCCACAACCTATGAAGCTCAGGCAAAGAAGTGCTGTTTCTCAAGACTTGCCCATCTCTGTCTGCTGTGCGCTATATAGACGCATTTGGAAAGGTTCTCTAACTTAACATTTCCCTATCCAAACTGAACCCGTTACAGTAATTTGAGAATTTGGATGAAGATTTCCTTGTAGATGAGAAGGGGGAGATGAATTTCTGGAAGGGGAATGAAGGGGTCTTCTTGGGTACTGGCTCCCTAGCTGTGGATTTCATGAGAATTCCTGGAGCAGAATGTTAATGGGTACACCTTTGTTATGAAAACAGAGCAAGACACCCAGTGTCCAGGCCCAAAAGCTGAGTGGGAATATTCTCCCTGTACCTAAAGATTTTGGGTTCCAGAAGCTTAAAGCAAATTTACTTGTAATTCAGAAGGCACACACATAGTTAACTCATTAAAAAACAAGCTTAGGTTTCATTAAAGAGAAGCTAGGCAGAATCAGGTACCCATGAACATTCAGGCCCAAGAATTAAACTCTTAGAATGATAGTCCTTCATGCCTTGTCAGATGGCCATCTATTATTAAGAGTTTAATAGTGAACATATGCCACCAGAACTTGAGTGATGAAAAGCTGTGTTCAGGAGGCAGTCTGCAGCCCATTAAAAGAGACATCCTGCTGCTTTACATGTATTATTCAAGACTAACCCACATGATAGAACTCATGCCATTTTGGTGGTCCTTCAGGTTACCTGGGGACAAGGACCGCTGAGCACTAGACCTTGGGACCTTACTGCCTTGCCATATGGTTTTGCAAACTGTTTTTCAAGTTTGTAGGTGCAAGTGAAAAGCAGGTAGGAAATGAACATTGTTTTTTTTTTTTTTGGGGGGGGGGGGTTCCAAGACAGGGTTTCTGTGTAGCCTTGGCTGTCCTGGAACTCGCTCTGTAGACTAGGCTGGCTTCAAACTCAGAGATCAAGTGCTGGGATTAAATGCGTGCACCACTACCACCTGGCAGTGAGTTTTACATGGAATCACAATCCAGGTGAGAGGCTAGTCAGTGTGAGCTCTAAGCCCTAGCACACTGCTGAAGTTGCCTTTGGAAACTTTGGACAAACTGAAAGGGAGACCACCCCGAGCCTAACAGTTATCGCTGTTGGTGTTAATCAGTCAGTGAGGTTTAAAGGCCAGATGATAAACTGAATTACCTCCTGATAAGCTACAAAATAAATGGTTCCTGCCTTTACAGAAGTCACTCTATTAAAGAACTGTGGCAGTCTATTTCTATCATTTTCCAGAACAATTCACTGGAATGCTAAGAAAAGCAAAATTAACCCCAAAGCCTACCCAGTTGTGACTATCTTTGTTCCTGCAGATGGGTGCGTAGTTAAAGTTCTAAGCTGTGTTTTTACTTCTGTATCCTTTAAGGCAGAATAAACACTCCATACACAGATCTGGTTGGAGAGAACACGGTTTAATTAAAGGCAAAGCTGATTTCAGCAGCTGCAGATCTTGCACAGACAGACAGGAGAAAAAAAAAAAACAAAACCCAAATCAAATCAAATCAAAACAAAACACAAAGGAAAGTTTATTACACAAAACCAGATGAAGATTCTCCTCCTCTTCCTCATTACCCCACAGTGAGGATGGCAAGGTGAGGAACCCAGCCGAGTCATAAAACATTCCAAACACCAAATTCTCATGCAGACTGGGGCTGTAGATGGGAAGTGGGTACTACTGGGAGGGAGCTGGTAAACCTGTTGGCTGGTCTAAGGTGCAAGAATCAGTGACATTTCCAACATCGGAATGTTGCAGCTGTCTGAATGCAGAGCTTACATACACAAACTGGGTGAGCAGGGAAGAACAGGGAAGAGGACAAAGGTGGACAATGGAGGGGACTGGAGCAGCACAGAGGGTTTCATTTGCCATTGAGTGGGGGTTTCACTTCCAGACCTTTCAAAAACAAAACAAAACCAAGAAAACCCAAATACCATGTCAAACTAAAAGAGCAATAGTGTAAGCCTGGGGCTCCAAACACTCTTTCTGAAGAGCAATGATACATCACCCCTTCTCATTGCTGGGGCCACCCAGATCCTGTGACACCCGGGCTCCTGGATGTGCTTTGCTCTACAAGTAAGGTCCACCTAACTCCCACACTCAGCCCTTGCCCTCTGGGAGAGTAGATGGCCAGGTGTGGACATGGACGCACATCCACACATGCACGCGCACACACATACACACACACACACGTGCACACACACCTATCTCCCAGAAAATAATCCCTACCCTAGCACAGCAATTGGACATTTAGATTGTTTCCATAATTTCCCCTTAAAATATTACTTTTCCAGGAAATGACTAACAGAAATGCTGTCCTTCTGTTCCTACACAGAACATCTTCAGTCCTCTTTCCTCCCAATAAATATCAAATAAAGAGTTTATTCCTTTCTTTCGCCCTTTCCAAAGTGGCGTTCGTTGTGTTTTCTTCTCTGCACAGCGTGCATTTGTCCCTGCTGCCTTCAGTTCTGCTCTTGAGGTGAAGGCTGGGAGCCTGCGGCTGGGCAGGCCCGGCTCCTCTGTAGCGATGCAGGCACTGCTTCCTTCCTCTTCAGACCCCTTTGGGCCCCAGTGCTGGCCCCATGCTGCTGCTTCCTGGCGAGATGTTGGGCACGGTAGGGGTAAAACAACGACTAGGATACAGCGTATGGCTAAAGGGGTGGAGACTGGTGCAAGAAGCTGGTGAGCAGGATGGGGACACAAAACCAACTTAACCAAACATAACCACACTGAAAGCATCCACCTACTAAAATGTGTTCCAGGCTATGGATGGACTAGCTAGCCTGCCTTCTGTGAGACTGCTTGCTATGCTACTGCAGAGTGTAGGAATCAGAAACATTAATTGAAATCTCCCAGCAGCCACCTGCTGTCTAGCCCAGCAGCACCAGCCACACTGCATCCTCGATGGGGGCTCGAGCACCTACAGAGTGAAGGGCATCTCCTGCTGGAGTTCCCAGGCTGGAGGAAGGCCTAGCAGAACCTTCTAGAGGCCTGTATTCTCCCTTATGGAACACTCCCACGGCTTAAGAGGTCAGTTCCCTGTGCCGTCACCACCGACCTCTCACAGGAGCAGCACACGGGACTGTCTTTGCTCCACACTGACTACAAGTACACCTGTGTATGGAAGAATTCAGTGTGATAGTTTGCTACTGAGAGTAATAATAAAAGATGTTTAAGAATAATTTCAACTACATTCTCAGTCAGCAAAGCACTCATAATGGATTCCTATTTTATTCCCCAAAGAGGAAAAAAGGACTGAGAAGTTCCTATTGGCTTCTCCCATCTGCCTTCCCTTCTCAGCTTCCACTTCCCACGTGATGGGGACATGCGCGGTGGAGAAGGTGAGAGGCGTGCTATCAGTAACTGAGTGAGACAAACAGCAGCTCCTCTCTCCCTCCGGGAAGCCCCGGGGGAACAGAGTTCCTGATGGTTTTTTTCTTTTTGTTGCACTGCGAACATTTCGTGCACACTCAGCGGGCTGGTGGAACACTTACACCCTCTCGACAGCAAGAAACAGACAAGAGGGCTGCCACCTGCAGGGACTGTGTGGGCCAGTCCTGCAGACCCAACATGCCATGGTTTATGGAGCCTTCATTCCCTGGGTCGCTACTGTGGCCTCAGTGTGGAGGGTTCATGGCACCTTGTCCTCGCTGCTGTTTCTGCTTCTGCTGCATTAACAACTGCTCCAGAGCGGAGGGTCCAGGATGCATCATGGAACTGGACCAGATGGACTGAAAAATAGCCCAGAAAGTTGTCAGCAGAGGTCAAATGTCATGGTTGTCTAACAGGGATTTGTTTGAAATCCTAGCCAGCTGTAAAGGCAAACATGTCCTCTAAATCCCAAGCAACTCAGCTCTAAGAAAAAGTCACCACGAGACTTGTTCCTAAGACTATTTTAAAACTTCAAACAGTGAAATTACATTTTTTTAACCCTAAACTGGCATGGAAAGATTATCCCTCTTACTAAAACCATTCTGTGATTATAGCATGTACCAGTATGCCCAGCTGAAATTATGTTTTAAGTTTTTGTTTTTTTAACTAAAATTCATATGGCATGACAGAGTAAGCTTATTGTAAAAGTTTTAGGCAAACAAGACATTTAAGATTATGTACTCTTAATTAGTCAAATAAGGCTGAAATCAGACACACCAATATAAAGCAGAATTTTAACCTAAGGATGAAACTAAACCCTTTACCATTTCCGACACCCTGATACCACACAGTTAACCCCTAGGGTCTTCTCAATCTCAGG
>CABHPQ010115876.1:0-11314 GCA_902168405.1 Peromyscus aztecus
GAATGTAATCTATGAATACCACAAATGTGATTAATATCATGAGTGTAATTAATGAATATCATGAGTGTAATTTAAAAAAAATAAATTAATTAAAAAAATGGGCTGAGTTTAAGTGTAATATCTAGTCAGTGGTAGGCCTGAGCTAATGGCTGAGCAGTTTTAATTAATATAAGCCTCTGTGTGTTTACTTGGGTCTAAGCAGCTGCAGACCTGGCAGACATAAGAAAACTTTCAGCTACAGTGTAATAGTAAAGGGAATGTGATTTGCCACTAAGAATTATTCAGGATGAACAGCAGGGCGAGCCTGCTAGACTAAAAAATGGCACCCAAAGTACCAAGAACACTTGAGTCTCTGTCTAAATCCATCATGGATTCTCCTGAAGTATCTGAGGATGCTGCCAACACATACTAACATCTGGAGGCCAGGCTTGAAATCTTCTCCTTTCTGGATGACCAATGAAAGTACTGACCTAATGGAATATAATAATGAATTCCCTCATGAACGTACCCAATTCATATGCTCTGGCCTCAAATGATAATGATTTCAGCAGACTAGGAAGAAAACATGTGATCTCATCAATGCCTGACAGACTAACTTGATTCCAAATGAACCTTCTTTGACCTCCCCTTCCTCCTCTCCAACTTGCCAATGACAAAATAGAGGAAACTACTAAGTTCCTCTAAAATAAAATTTTAAAAAAAATGAAAGTAAGGAAGAAAGGGAAAGGGAGAAAGAAAATGTTTCTAAAGCTCCTTTCTGAACTCAAGCTGTGACAACACTTTGGGAAACTATTTCCAAAGCAATTTTTTTTCTGGTTGACCAAAGGTATAATTTTTCCTCCAGGAAGTTAAGGCACCTCATGCTGGTGTAATTGAGTTTCCCCTGGAAGAAGCTGCTGCCCCCTGGGTGGTCACTGCTGTTGAAAAATTAAAAGCAGATGTTTGGCAGGTTGACTCCCCATGCATCACACTCTATGTTTTTCCTATTTTAGATGGAGAAAGTGGATTCAGGACACCCTTAATGCTAGGCCTCCATACTCATCAGTAGCATGTCCATACAATGTGCTTTTATTGAAGCTTAGAAAACAAACCGTATACTCAAAGAACCTTTCAGTCATTATCTTACTGTTTATCCTTTCTTCTTGTCATTGATATAACCAAGGCACACAACAGTCTTACTTGAGGGATTTTCATGAAAAAACACAAATTGGCCAAATGAAGCTTTTCAAGGGAGTGTTCATATGTATACATTAGAAAACAAATATCTATGATTTTAATCTTTCATATAAAGGGAGGAAACCAAAGATGATCCCTGTTTCCTTCTCATGGTACTATTAGGTGAGGATGATGTATATTGATGTGTTAGTGCATTCATCTACTATAGTGCTTAATAAACTATACATTGAAAGGGAGTAGGTTAACATTTTCCAAATCAGCTTTACACATATATTACTATTTCTTCTAACTTTAAAATACATATTTACTATAATTTCCCTCTAGTTACTGCATCTTGGTTTCTAGTCATTTATAACAGAACTCTTCTAAAGAATTGTCAGTGTTTCCTGGCTCAAGTTCTTTCTCTGTATTTTAGAGCTCCTTGAATTTCCTTATCTTATAATAAACCCATTTGCATTAAAAACTCCCCCCAAAACATACATGCACATACACTCAGTTCTTTCAAATACTACACTCTAACTTTAGAATAGACTTGTGCTTCACTTCAAGCTGGCTTCTTCTATCATCTCATCTCTGTGCTTTTCCATGATGACTCTTTAAATAGGCTAGCAAAAAAACAAACTAAACCTTCATTCTATAACAAAAATATTAATGCATTGTCAGCTAGTATTTGTAAGCAGCAATATTTCCCAACGTCAACAAGCCTGTCTAAATAGGGTACTTTGTCAAGAAAACACATCATAATGCACAATTAAAATAATGTGTTTCTTCCCATTTTACTCAGGGTTAATAAATACAGTGCATGTTCATTTGTGTTCTGTGTACATGTTAAGTACAAAAATGTCACTTGATCATCTTGTTATTCTATAATTATGCTCACTTAATGTCTTGCTTCCTTAAATGATAATTGTAGGCTAGGTGATGGATTGATTTGAAAGAATATTCAGTCTTCAATGTTAAACTCTGTTAGCAACATTTGACTAATTATGGGATGTGGAGAGGAATAACTCAAAGCTTTGAAATCATCTTCAAAACTTGAAATTATTTTTTTGCTCCTTAACTCTCCTTCTCCAGATCCTTTGGTATCTTTCTAATTCCATTTACAAAACTTCTTGCCAGTGTCCTCCCTGCTTCCTGTTTTCACTTTTGATCTTTTCAGGTTGCCTCAGTCAGTCTCAACAGAAGCTGTTCTAATAAGGGTCCATTCACATACACATTACTAAACCCAATGTTGATTTTTTTAGCCCTTTTTTGTCATGTGTAATTCATTGAAAACATTTTTACAAAGCTCTTCTTGTCATCACTAAAACACACTATATACCTTGCTGCCAGGATGCCATGCCATCCAAATTTTTTTCTATCCCTCTTATTGCTGCTTTTGGGGCTCATCATCTCCCTGAATTACTCTTTCTGTTTTATTTCCAACCCTACTCTGCTAGATTTCTTTTCAAAATATTAATATTATATATATTATATGAATATATTTTATCACTTATATTTTATTTTATATAACATATTGTTATATATGATATACATTTTATATAACATATAATACAATTTATTATACATAATATAATATAATAATATATACATATGCATGTATATATATATATATATATCTACATTAGATCTCTGTTCTAAAACACATACTCTTATATCTAACTGCATTCTCAGTATTTATTGGTGAATAAAGGATATATTTTAAAAGTTGAGATCATGCTCTATGCTCAGGCTGATCTTGAATGCCTGGACTCAAATTAACCTCTCATCTCATCCTCCCCAGTAATTGGAATTATAGACATTCACCACCACACCCAGTTTCAAAAATGGAATTTATATTAGTTACTGTTCTGCTGTTTTGATAAAACATAATGACTAAAGGCAATGCAAAAAGTAGTTTATTTTAACATATGGTTCAAAGGGCTAGCTGTCCATAATGGTGGGAAAACCATGACAGCAGGAGCATTAAAGTGGGAGATTACATTCCTATCCACACTTAGTCACTGCTCTATTGTTGTGCAGAGACACCATGACCAAGGCAACTCTTATAAGAGAAAGCATTTAATACTTTCAAAGGATTAGTCGATAATTATGGCAGGGAGCATGGTGGCATGTAGGCAGTCATAGTTGTAGAGAAGTAGTGCAGAGATACATCCTGATCTGCAGGCGGGGGGGGGGGGAAAGAAATACTAACTAGGTCTAGCATGGGCTTTTGAAAGCTGAAAACCCACCTCCAGTGACACACTTCCTTCAATAAGGCCACACCTAATCCAACAAGGCCACACCTCCGAATCCTTTTCAAACAATGCCACTCCCTAATGACTAAGCATTTAAATATATGAACCTATGCAAACCAACACACTCAAGAAATCAAGAGAGTAAATTAGATGTGGGATAAGGCTATAAAAATCTCAAATCCTGCCTCCAGTGACATACTTTCTTCAGCAAGGCCCCATATCCTAACAGTTCTATACTAACCCCAAGTAGTACCATGAACTGGGAGTCAAGTGTTCAAATTCATGAGCCTAGAAGGATATTTCTTTTTAAACTATATTATTATTTTCCATATTCTCCCCACTTGCCATTGGCTGCCATTCCTTTTCCTCCCGCACTTCTCTGTTAAAGTTCATGACACCTCCTTTCATTTAACCAGCTTCTTCAACTGAAGAACTTGGAGACATCCTGGACTTGTCCCATATTTATATTTGATCCATTGAAAATCCTGTCATCTATGCTCATGACCTTCTCTCATCACTCTGTTCTAAAGTACAATGCCTCTATTTGGATGATCACAGTGGTCCCAACTGATCTCTCTGATTCTGCCAAGGATCACAAAAAAAAACCAAACAAAACAACAACAACAAAAACACAAAAAGAAAACAGATATACTTTACACTCAAACATGACCTTCTCTGGACCTTATCTTTTTTAGATATTTTCACAACTGTTATCTTGCATCATATCATAAAATTTTCTTAGACAAAAGTATTATTATGACCTTTCAGGAAAGATTTATTACATTATCAGTTGTTAGAACTTCTCTTCCCAACTGAAGTGAGTGTGAAAGAACTGACTTTGATTTATTTATTTTTAAATGCACTTGTTTTCTGCCTTTATTTTCCTTGCTTCTAATACTATAGGGGGAAAACCCCACAAAAATTAAGCTCCCTTGGTCTACTCCAAGGGAAAGGAGCAAATTCTTTTGTCTAATAATGATTGTAATCTCCCTCCCCCCATCTATTTTAATTTATGAACTAACTCCTAATTCCCTGACTAGCTTCTATTCCACATTTACAAAATAATTCCATGTTGTCTAAATATTTTAAAAAGTAATAACTTAATCTTACTAACCACACTCACAGAGTTAAAAATGTCAGCACTAAAAACGTAAGTCAGAGTTCAATTAGCAATTAGCAACAAACTATTTCTCTTGTCAAATGTATGATTATACCATCACTATATTCAAGAAAATAAAAATCATGATGTAATATCATTGCCAAATTTACCTTGCCATGAAACAGAGATTTTGAATGGGTGGGGCAGGGGGGGCAATTCAGCCTACTAGGGACATTTGACAATACATAGATACATGTTTTTATATGTCAAGATTAATCTTGTTCTGCTGGAATCTAGTGTATAGAAACCAGGAATGTTGCTAACTATCCTATAGTACATAGGACAGCATAACAACAAAACCTTAAATTACCTAGTCCCAAATGTCAAAAACATCAAGGTTGAAAAACTCTTAATAATAATATGTTTATCAATCTATGGACCCATAGATGATAATATAACCCTTATTAAAAAATTTTAAAGTTTATGGACTTTTGGATGTTTACATTGAAGGTGCAGCTTTTTTTCTTACTTCTGAAAATATTTTACATATTAAAATATGTCATTTAAATGACATCCAGGCAACACTAATTTGACTTTTAGAACTACTCTGACAAAAAATTAGTGGCAACTAAATTCTTCTACCATCAAGCAGATATCCTAGAGATAAATTTTAAAGCATGAAGCAAAGTGCATTGGTTTCTAAATGGTTTGTTAATGCTTATTTTTAGCAATATGTTTCTCAACTTGATATATTCTAATCCTTTTTGTGTCTAGTGGGGTCCTATAATTTCTATAATTAAAGTTGATGTAAGATAACTTAAAAAGCTTTTATTCCCACATACTCCAAACTCAAGGGCTGGGAGTATATTTAAGTTTTGGCTCTCTGATAGAACACTTGCCTGGCATGGATAAAGCTCTGGATATGATACTCAGTACTACATCCAAAAACGTCTCTTTCTGACCTTGTGTTGCATATATAAGCAAAAGATTTAGTGTAATCTGTAGCCAGTGGGGGCCATATCAAATTAGAAATCCCACATGTATTGTAGTCTCCATTTTAAGAGGCTAAACAAAATATTAGCTCCATAGAACATGGATATTTGGACTTTAATGAGTATCTACTTCAACCATTCCCTTTCTATTGCAAATGAGGAAAGAGGGTCTCCCTGAGGACATGAGACTTTTCCAAGGCCACAGAGCTGGTTAGCGGCCAATCCTGGACAACAGCTCTGTTTTTAAGTTAGAGTATTCTGGGATTTTTCCAGCAGACTAATCTTTCTTTGCTAGACTTATTTGGAGTCAGTCTTTCCAAAACTGCCGTGTAAAGTTGTGTTGGCTAATTTATTATGGGTATATAAAATTGGCCTAATTCCCTGAGCAAGTTATTTACTTCCATTCTTTTGTCTCAAAGTCTTTCCATTAAGCAAACAGTACAATGCTCTCTAAGGTAAGCTGAAAAGTATTTCTACTACAGACTTTAAAAGAATAGTATATAACATATAATATTTAATATATAATACTGTGTAGTTAGTAACTTTTGTCATAACAGTTTTCAAAAAGTTATATTTTTTTGTACAATTTGCTTTTCACCCCAGAATATGAAAACATCCATTTTACAACACAGTAAGTATCATAAGAAGTGATTTGTCAAATTTAGGCAAACACGTACTTGCCAATTTTACTTTCATAATTTTGGTCAAAGAGTACAATGATATGGAACAAATTTCATGTATACTATGTTTGAATGAACCTACAGAATCTTGCTTGGTCCTTTTGCCAAGCAAAAGGGATGAAGATGTTGATGGCTATTGACCACATGTACAGTTTCCTTATTTTGAAATATAATCACATTTAACTTTAATGTTTACCTCAGAACATATTTCTGTGTTATAACTTTGTTGAGAACAATGCAACCATGAGCCCTAAATGATGAAAATTTGCAAGCAAAAATAGGCTAGCAAAAATAAATATCACAACAAAGCTGTATAACATTATATTTTTGGTTCAAAGTCCATATTATTCATCTATTTAGTATACATTTAATCTAGTTAATGGAATTTAGCTTTAACTAAATAATTTTCAGGAATGAATTAATGAAAGTAACATTGGATTTTCATCTTATAGTTTAGTAGCCATGTGCCCTCCATACTTAAATTCTATGAGTTACCCCTGCTTGGACCCCTGTAGAACTAATTATTAGAACTTTGGATTCCAGATCTTTCCTTATTGTATTTTCCTATCTTCTCTTTATATCTTTTCTTGTGAGCTAGACACTGAAACATTGTAACAGATACTTCAAAAATGCCTGGAGTCAGGCATGCAACTTTATTAGAAGACTCTGGCTTGAGCTTTTTGCAATGAAAACCAAATAATTCTGTGTTCAAATGGAAATGGAAATATTTCATCTTGAATTATCTTTACAAGATGATTCCAGCTCTTACATATGAAAATAACAGTTGAGATTTTTATCTGTGAATTTCTCAGGAGCTCCATTTTCAGACTATGTGGTCTATTTTAAACACACCATATGGATTATGTACTCTAAGAACTACTTTCAACTGAAAAAAAAAAACTGTGCAAACACAAACCACCCAGCTCTAAAGTCCCAGCTGGCACTTCTGTTACCCATAAGTGCTCTTTTGTGTTTATGTTTCTTACACCCACATGTATATATGTTTGCAGTTGGAATCCTTCACCCTTGTCTCTTAAAAATTCCTAGAGAAACAAGGCAGCCCAGAGCAGGACTTTGTTCCGTATCTTGAATCACTGAAAGGGCCAGCAGTACAGAGAGAGGGCTACTGTGAGAATCAAGTTCAGCACTCTCTCTTCCTCCTTTTCTATCTGAATTTCTTTCACTTCTGTTTTGTTTCCTTAAAGCTGAACTCTTCTTTTACAGACGCCATTTTGTGCAATATACCAGAATTTCCCCCAAACACATGTTCTTTACTGGCCTTCAAGAAAAGGTCCTATGGAAAGACTTCCATGGATTAAGTGCGAGGAGTCAAAATTCCTTTAAAATGTTTATGAACAGAACTCTCCATGTTAAGGTACATTGTAAATATGTTAACTGAGAAAGTATAATTTATTTCTCTATTAATGTATTTAATCATAAAACCTCCTATTTTTCTTCTGAGTTTCCACTAGAAAGAATATGTCACAGAACTCATTTGTGAAGCTACTAATAATGCTAATGTCATAAAATACATTTCACCAATAATATAACATTATCCAGTTATGGTGTCTTTAGTATGATTTTCTGGTTTCCCAGGTAGTCCACTCAGGAGGCTTTTTATTTTTATTTATTTATTTTAATTTTTTATAATTTTTTTCACCTCCTCCCTCCTGCCACCCCACATCCCCACATCCCCACAATCCAGGTCTCCCATGGGGAGTCAGCAGAACCAGACACACTGAGCCTAGGCAGGTCCAAGCCCCTTCCCACTGCACCAAGGCTGAGCAAGGCGTCACACCACAGGCACCGGATTTCTAAAAGCCCACCCATGCACCAGGGACAGATCCTGATCCCCCTGCCTGGGTGCCCCCAAAACAGTTTGAGCCAAACAACCGTCTTACATATCCAGAGGGCCTAGTCCAGTCCCATGGGAACTCCACAGCCACCAACCACAGTTCATGGGCTTCCACTAGTATGGCCGGTCATCTCTGTATGTCCCCCACCTGCAGAATCCCTCTTCTCTCCCATAGATTGGATTTCCAGAGCTCAGCCTGGTGCCTGGCTATGGACCTCTGCATCTGCATTCAGGAGGCTTTTTAATTAAGTAGAGTGATTGGCAGAGGTGATGGCCAATTTCACCTCTGATAATGGACTCTTCCTTGGCATAGTCACATTGTCACACATCTAGGAACAGAAATAATGATTTTTAGGATAATGAACTACATGACAGGCAATGCAGAAAACAGACGGAACTTTTAGTGGTATCATTTAGTGTTAATGAATTGCAAAGAAAAATAATTTTGCTCTTTTTTTTTCCACCACATGATCCATCATCCTGAGAGCAAGGACCACACTGTCCCTTGCTATTGCCCTTGGCTGTAATTCAGAGCAGGCACATGTGTGCGCTCAATGAAAATTCTGTAATGATTCAGTGAATTGGTGATCCTCAGATTTGGGCACTGCATTCAATTTCCAATGTTTTTCTCTTCCTTTCTGCAATTTCAATAAGTAGTTTCAGAGATGACCATAGGAATCTGTAGTCATAAGCCCCCATAAAAACATCTGGTTGGTTGCATGTTACACACTACTCTGAAAGCTGCCTATATTAAACATTAGTGAATGACCATCTCTTTTACTTTTAAAATCTCCAGTCAAAATGGCTTCAAAACATCCTTAGTATCCTATTCCCAAGCTAAAGGACACACACTAGCAGCAAAATCATCATTAATCACAATTTCTACCTTGTGCAACTGTTCAAAGGTCATTGAAAGATGGTAGCTACTTCTCTGGATGCATCAAGACTAAAGAGCCATAAATACTTGAGCAAAAACATCAAAGAACAAGTTTTTGTTGATACATGAACAGACAAAAGAAGTTCACTGAAGTCTCATTTCTGTTCTCACTTTAAGATATGTATGTGTTACTGGAAGAAAAACACAGCATCTTCAACAAATGGTGCTGGTCAATCTGCATGACTGCATGTAAAAGAATGCAAATGGAGCTATACTTATCACTTTGCACAGAACTCAACTCTAAAGAGATCAAAGACCTCAACATAAAACAATATAAACTGAACCTGATAGAAGAGAAAGTGGGAAATAGTCTTGAGCTCATTGTCATATGAAAAGACTTCCTAAACAGAACACCATTAATGCAGGCACTAAGAACAACAATTAATTAATAGGACCTCATGAAACTGAGAAGCTTCTGCACAGCAAATAACACTGTCGTTATAACAAAAGGACAGTCTACAGAATGGGAAAAGTTGGTTTTTTGTTTTTTTTGTTTTGTTTTGTTTTTTACCAACTACACATCTGATATCAGGCTAATATCCAAAATATATAAAAACTCAAAAAATCTAGATATCAAGAAAATAAATAACCTAACTAAAAATGGGATACAGATCTTTTTTTTTCTTTTTTTCAAGACAGGGTTTCTCTGTGTTGCTTTGGAGCCTGTCCTGGATCTCACTTTGTAGACCAGACTGGACTCAAACTCACAAAGATTCGCCTGGCTCTGCCTCCCGAGTGCTGGGATTAAAGGCCTACGTGCGCTGCCGCTGCCGCCGCTGCCGCCGCCGCCGCCGCCGCCGCCGCCCAGCGGGATACAGATCTTAAACAAAGAATTCTTAATAGAGGAAACACAGATGAATGAGAAACACTAAAAGAAATGTGCAACATCCATAGCCATCAGGGAAATGCAAATCAAAATTACTTTGACATTTCATCCTTACACCTGTCAGGATGGCAAATATCAACAAAACAAGTGAAAGCTCATGCTGGCAAGGATGAGGAGTAAGAGAAACACTCAAACATTGATGGCAGGAGTGCTAATTCATACAGTCACTATGGAAATCAGTGTGGTGGTTCCTCAGGAAAATGAAAATCTATCTCAAGATCCAGCTATACCACTCTTGGGCATATACCCAAAGGATTCTTCATCCTACCACAGAGAAACTTGCTCAACAATGTTCATTGCTGCTCTATTCATAATAGCCAGAATTTGGAAACAATCTACATGTCCCTCAACAGAAGAATTGATAATGAAAATGTGTAATTTACACAATGGATTATTACTCAGCCATTAAAAAATATGACACAATGAAATCTTCAGGCAAATGGATAGAACTAGAAAAAAAGTATCCTGAGTGAGGTATCCTTGATTCAGAAAGATGAATATGGCATGTATTTACTTATATGTGGATATTAGCTGTGAAGGCAATGATAACGAAGCTACAATCCATAGAATCACAGAGGGTAGGCCTAGAGTAAGGGACCAGAGGGAACACACAGATCCCATTAGGAAAGGGAAATAGAATATATAGCTATGGATAGATGGCCGGGGAAAGGGGAGGGGCTAGAATAGGAGGGTCAAGTGGGAAGGGGGAAGAGGGAGGGGTTGTGGGAGGGAATACAGGGAAAGACAGCTAAAATTAGAGGGCATTTGAGGGGTAGTATGGAAACTTAATACAGTAGAACCTTACTAAAATATATACATATATGAAAGTGATCTAAATAAAATCAACAAATAATGGGGAAGACAGAGTCCCAAATGGAAATAACTTGTCACTAAATGAAGCTTCCAATACCAGGATTGGGTTACATCTAATTGAATTGTTGGCTAAAGGGGCCCCACAGGAATCCCCAAGCACCCAGGCTGTTGCCAAAACTATAGGTTGCTCTCCACAAACTGACAGTGAGGCCTCATTGCTGAAGACAGTACCTACACAACTCATTGAACATGGAGATGTCAAGTAGGTGCCTACATAAATCCTTTAACCCTATGTTCCAGCATTCTTGGTACAGGAAGGTACACTGCATGATCTCAAAAGAGAAATGTAAACACCAAGCCAGCCATGAACCCTTTATCTACAATGGCATACTGCCTACAAGATACGCTAGTGCAATGGTGACAGAAAGCTTATAGGAGTACCCAACCAATAACTGACTTGACTTAAGGTGCACTCCGCAAGATGGAACCCATACAAGACACTGGTTGAGTGACCAAGAACCTGAGACTAGATTGCCCAGGGACCTAGGGTGAAACCATGTAATAGTGATCTTAAAAAAAGAAAGAAAGAGAGAGAGAGAGAGAGAGAGAGAGAGAGAGAGAAAAGAAAAGAAAAGAAAA
>CABHPQ010115876.1:11414-29754 GCA_902168405.1 Peromyscus aztecus
GATCAGTGCCTTGCTCAGCCATCATAAGAGAAGCTTACTCCTTCAGCAGATGGGAAAAAATACAGAGACCCATAATTGGACATTATGCAGAGACTGACAGACCTTGGAACACTCAACCCTAAATGGGATCTGTCCATCAAATCTCTCCCCTCAGAGCTCAGGGAACCCTGCAGAAGAGGAGGCACAAAGAATGTAAGAGCCAGAGGGGATGGAGGAGACCAAGAAAACAAGGCCCTCTAAATCAACGTGAGCAAATTTTATATAAACTCAAAGAGATTGAGGCAGCACTCAAAGGGCCTGCAAGGGTCTGCACCAGGTCCTCTGCATATATATAATGTCTTATAGTTTAATGTTTTAATGGGATTCCAGAGTGCGCAAACAAGGGGGTCTCTGATTCTTGTGCCTTTTCTTGGGCCCTTTTTCTTTTGTTGGTTTGTCTTGCCCAACTTCAAAGTGACAGTTTTGTTTTATATTTTATTTTGTTATATTTAAAAAATAATGCATGCATGAATGAATGAATGAATGAATGAATGAATGAATGAAAACTTAGCCACTATAGTAATGGTTAACAATTGAACTCTCACTTATACCTGCTGGGAGAGGGAAAATCTGTTTTCTCTAATAGGATGAAACTAGGTACATAAACTACTCCAGGACAGGCCTCATGTTCAAGGGGTAGCTGACCAACATATAACTGGACTGCATAGTTTATGTGTGCATGCTTTTATTTGGTTACAGATTGGTGGGTTTTGTTGTTGTTGCTTTTCTTTTTGGATGAGATTTAATTTTGTTTTCTTGGTTTTTTTTGCGGGGGTGGCATTGTATTGGGTTTTTGTTTTATTTTTTGAGAAAGAACTGAAAGTTGGGTGGGTAGGGAGAGGCAGAGGAACTGGAGGGACATGGGGAGGGGAAGAATATGATCAAAATATATTTGAATTTGAAAATGTTTTAAATAATGAAAATATAATAACAAAAAAGAAAAAAACAATGTGTATGAATGTGCTATGCCATTGTTGAATCATATAGCCTTATGAGTTTAGTCATATTGTGCTCTTGTTCTATAAACTTTGCTCATTTAGCTGCTCAGGGAATTCGATATATACTGTTTCTTAAATGATGCTCAGATCCATTAGACCTTCTCCAAATTATTGCATTAGTTCCAACCTTCATCTTTTCTTATACATTAGGAAACAAACCATTGTAGGTATGTTTTATCCAGTATCTGCATGGTACTTTATAACTGCTAAAGTATTTCCCCATATATAATATAATATCTGTAACAATTCATTGACTAGGCACATATATATATATATATATATATGCATATATATGAGGTCACAGTGAATGGTAAACAGTGAACTCAATATTCTACTGCTAGTAATTTCTCTGTCTACTGATTATGCTTGTTTCTACAGTCCTTTCAGATATTTTAAGGTAAATTTTAAAGAATGACTAAAAAGAAAGAGATAAACTTTGTCTATATCATTAGTAAAGTCACATATATTCATTAATAGTTATTGACAGTTGAGATCTGCAAAAATAAGCATATACTAGTTAAAAGTGTAAGTTCATCCTATTTAAAAATAGTTAATTCACGTTATGAAAAATTATGCATTCTCTAATTACTGAGGGCATGTTAAAAGCAATATATTTCCATGAAAAGATTCTGATTTCCTAATGCCTTGGATTGATTTGTAGGTCTTACCAACAACTGCCTGCTGGGTGCAAATAATATATTTGTCCATGATTTTCCCCCAGGATATGATGGTATTTTCTAGTATCTCAACTTGCTAAAGCCTGTCCAACCTACACGCCTCCATTCATTTGCCCTTTCCCTGTAGCTTGCTGTTAGATTTCAAAAGGATTCAACTAACTTTATCCTAAATTATGGCTATCTAAATACATACAGCACACTATTAGAAAATCATTCATTCATTCACCGAGTTAACAAATAAGCTTTCAGCATTGCTATCATACTGAGCACACTTCTTGGCTACAAAGTAATAAGAAATAAATCTTGCATCAAGAGTATGATCTTGCCGGGTGGTGGTGGCTCATGCCTTTAATCCCAGTACTCGGGAGGCAGAGCCAGGTGGATCTCTGTGAGTTCGAGGACAGCTTGGTCTACAGAGCAAGATTCAGGACAGGCACTGAAACTACACAGAGAAACCCTGTCTCAAAAAACAAAACAAAACAAACAAACAAACAAAAAGAGTACAATCTTAGATAAGAAGCTACCATATTGTTATGTCAAGTACAGAAATGAACAGAGTACTGTACCTGGTCAGGCACATCTGATTGCAAACTCCAGTTTAGACAGTGTTGTTTACTCTTTCAGTTCTCTAGTATAGCCAGAAAGAATCCTAGCATTTCAGTTTTGCATGTGGAATCTAATAGCTAACTGTACTTTAGAGTGATGCTTCTGCTGAGAAAAAGATATGGCCAGCCCCACATAAACCAAGAAAAGAAAGGGTTGTTCGTATATGCCACACATTCTTAATTTCTTCCCTTAATTATGGAGCTCAAAGTAGTGATATTAGTGGAGAAATGTGTCACAGGCAAAGTTCTTTTTCACTAACAAAATAATTTATATTTTAATTTATGTATGAGAATGAGCTAATTTCACAAGTACAACAATTGATTGAAGATAAGACATGTCCATGTCATCTTTAACAATTCACAGCAATTGTTTGGGTTTTTGGTGTTAATTCTCATTGTAATTTATGATTTATGTAACAAAGTTTTCGAGTTTGTTTCCAAACTCATCGCAAACCAACATGCTAACAGTTGAGCGAAGAGCAAAACAACTTATAAGCAGACTGAACACTAAAAACTCTAGCATTACTTTATGCTTTGTCCAGTTTTTTCAAGGTACAATTTGAGACATCTTACAAGTGAAAAATACATTTTAAATAAACCAAAACAGAGATTATAGAATAAAGTATAGAGAAAGTGTGTACAATGCTTTTAATGAAACTATAAACAAGAAGTTTAATGTAGAGCTTCTAGTTGGCCAAAGCAAGAAGAGTCATTCCTAGTAATTGAGATTTTAGTATAAAGGACCTCATTCATGTGTTTTCTCTTGGAAGTTGTATGAGAATTTACTCATCTAAGGGGCTACAGAGATGTCTCAGTGGTTAACAACTGAGTGCTCCTCCAGAGGACCCAGGTTCAAGTCCCAGCATCCATATGGCAGCTCATCTTTGCCTCTTCCCTTATGAACTGGATCTCCCTTTCCTAAAAGAAGTTGAGGTTTCATGAAATGTTACAAATTTACCATTGTAACTGCAGATAGTACTGTGTTTGTAGCTAACAACAGTGGTGGCTGTCTCACCTCTTGATCCTCTTAATTCCTACTTTAGAGAAAAAAGGTCTATCCTCACAAACACATCAGAGCAGTTCTCTTCCACACTCATCCTTCTCCCAAGACTTATCATTGCACTTTACATAAATTCCAGATTCCTGTACCCTGTCCCACTGGACTCACAGTATCTAGTCTCTGACTTAGTATCCATCTCTCTAAACTTTTGTTCAATTCTGCTTTAAACACTGTAGACATTTATTGTTTGGGGAACACACCAGCTTATTTTTTCCTGTAGGTCTTAGCTCTTGCTCCCTCTTCTACCTAGAACACTGCTGATTTTCATACAACTTCTCTTTCATTTGTTCAGATGTACTGCAAATGTTCACTGTAAAAGTACTTGCCTGAATACAATAGGACCATTCCATGCATCACTTTTTATCACACCACTGGTCTTACTTATCCACCCTGCCATCTGGAGTGATTTGGTTCCTGTCTTTGTTTGCTACTTTGTCAGTATTATGACACTATCATAGAAACCCAAAGAAAAGTCATGTATTCTTTCCTTCTGTGTCCCTCCAGAGCTGTTCACGGCATATGGAATATCAAATAAATTAATAATTAATGCTACTATATATAAACTGATTTTAATATAAAATGTACAAAATGAAAGAGAAGTATAAATCCATCCTAGTTAATTCCCTTATCACACTGTATGGTTAATGTACAAATCTATGTATTCATTTAGCAAACTTCCTGTAAAAGCTTAGAGAGTAAATATGTCAGACTCTGTGCACCATATGGTCTTGTTCTTGACTATTCAATTCTGTCCTAGAACAAAGCAAAAACTCACATATGCTGTAAATACATAGGTGTGTCTATGCTTCAAAACAATGTTCATTTTTTTGAATCAGCTTTTGTATTTGGTTTGCATGTCATAGTTTATCAGCGGATAATGTAACATGTGCATCACAGTTTGTATTAGTAAAATGATAGTTGCTGTTAAAGGAAAAATCAAAGTCACAAAAATGTCAGCATTAAAGAAGTCTGGAACACAGGTATTCCTCCCTTATAAGCCCTCCCACTCTTGGAAGTTATTTCTTGCTATTCCTTAATAAATCTATGTTTACTCTGATAAAAAAAATAATTCAGTATGGCACAGTGACGTAAAACTTCATGTCTAGAAAAAAATGAAACCATGATAAGAATAATAAAATGAAAAGCAAATAGCAACAATGTCAACAGTAACATCTTTGGTTAGACCACACTCATAAGCTTCATTGTATGAAGTTGAGGAAGTTACCCTCACTCTGGTAGATGCTCTTGAAATCACATTTAAAAAATATAGACAGGCCAAGCCACTTCAATGAAGAAAAAAATGGCAAAAACATGCCCCCCCAAATGTATTCATGATGACTTGAATGTGTTCAGAGGCACATAGTCAGGAAGCCAACAGGTTGAAGAATGATTTAAAAGACCCCAAGGGGGGGGGGCTGTGGGTGTAGCTCAGTCTTCAGAATGTTTGCCCAACTTGCTAGTGAAACAAACCTATAATTCAAGCACTTGGAAGATGGAGGAAGGAGGATCAGCGGTTCAAGGTCATAGTCAGTAACATAGTGAGTTCAAAGTCAGCTTGGGATACACGAGACCATATCTCAAACATACACCCCACCCCAAGATATGCAAAAGTATACACTAAATGAAGATGACAAAAGATGTGAAGGTATTTGTATAAGAGCATTGTACACACCATAAAATTCAATATATATGCTATTAATTTTATGTGAATATTTAGAAATATTAAATGAATAAAACTTGAAAAACAGATCCCTAATCCGAGTTTTCTTTCCATAGTTTAGGGTAAACCTGTTAATATTTGTTCATTTAAATATTTTCATTTGAGTCCTGAAAAAGTTCACAAGAATATATTTACATTTATTTATTCTTGGTGGTTTTTCTTTTCTGAGACAAATTTCTCTGTGTAACAGCCCTAGCTGTCCTGGAACTCACTCTGTAGATGAGCCTGGTCTCAAACTCACAGAGATCCTCCAGCCTCTGCCTCCTGAGTGCTGACATTAAAGGCATGCACCATCACCACCCGGCATTCTTGGTGGTTTTAAAGTACATTTGGACAACCCATCTCAATTTGCTCATTGAAACAGATGAGAAAAAAAATTGTTACACTTATTTTAGTATTTGTGGGGAGGTGCTTAAATTTTTTGAGAATTACATACATGCATATAATGTGTTTTGGTCAAACCTACTCCCATTCCTTCTCCTTCAGTCTCTTTCCTATCCCTGTCTTCTTTTCCCTCCCAACTTCATATGCTATCATTTTTCAAAACCCAGTGAGTCCACTTAGTGCCATCTGCAGTGAATCTGTGTAGGACCATCTGCTGAAGCTTGGGTATCCTTTCAGGGGCTATATCCCTAAAGAAAATGGACTCTCCCTCATCCACAATTGCTGATAGCTTTCAGAAGGGTGGGACTTCCTGAGCCTCTTCCTGAGCCATGCTAGGATTTGGGCTAGTTTGATCTTCTGCCTGTCTATTATCTTTATTTTACAAATGAAGAAACATGGGATCACAGGAGTGTACTGAATAGGCTAGTAAGTAGTGGTAATGAGCCTGGGTTTGGGAATTGAGTAGATCTGGGTTCAAGTTGTGATTTGGCTATCAACTAGCTTAAGAAAGAACTTTCCCTGATCATACACATCCTCCTATCCTCAAATAATAATACTTTCAGAATTTCTGCTCCACATAAGATTTTTCTGAATTACTTTTTTAAAAAAAAAAGACTGCCAGGACTCTGCCTCAGACCAATTAAATAAAGATTCCTGGGTGTGGAACTTGAAATGATCAATTTTTATATATTCTAAGTTACCAGACATTGGAAAAGAATGGTTCCAGTACAAGATTTGGCAATCTGTCCTTCAACCCTTCCCCAGGCCCACACCTTCTCAACTAGTCCCCAGTCCCAACCCCAGGAGACTTCTGCCACTGAGGTCCAGACAACACCAGCCAGAATGGGTGAGTGACCCACCTACCACCGGAATTGTACCCTTTCCCCAAGGCTGTCCTCTGTCTCCCAGCCCATACCTGGCTACTCTGCTGGGTCCTGCCCACAATCCCAGAAGACTTCTGCCAAACGGGCCCAAGCTACACCATCCAATTCAGAACAGGTGAGTGACCCACATGCCATTGGAACTGCTTCCTTCCCTGGATTCTGTCCCCCTTGATCCTTCCCCAGGCCTACACCATCCCAGCTGTCCCTGGCCCTGCAACTGCTGGGTCCTGTCCCTAACCCCAGTAGACTTCTACCACTGAAGCACAGACCACACCAGCCACAACCAGTGAGTGACTCTCCTGTCCTGTGACTTGCCTCCTCCCATCTCAGCACCAGCACCACTGGTGATCAAGTGGATACCAACTGGAAAAGAAGTCAAAGTATCACTATTTGCAGATGACATGATAGTATACATAAGTGACCCTTAAAATTTTACCAGGGAACTCCTACATCTGATAAACACCTTTAGCGAAGTGAATGGATACAAGCTTAACTGGAAAAAAAATCAATAGCCCTCTTACATGCAATGATAAAAGGACTAAGACAGAAATCAAGGAAACAACACACTTCCCAATACCCTCAAGTAAGATGGAATATCTTGGGGTAACTCTAAACAAGTGAAGTACCTTGAAGCAAGTGAAAGATCTGTATGACAAGAACTTCAAGTCTTTGAAGAAAGAAATTGGAGAAGATATCAGAAGATGGAAATATCTTCCATGCTCATGGACTTGGATCTGTAGGATTAACAGTAAAATGGCCATGCTACCAAAGCAATATACAGATTCAATGCAATCCCCATCAAAATTCCAATACAATTCTTTACAGACCTTGAAAGAATAATACTCAACTTCATATGGAAAAACAAAAAACCCAGAATAGTTAAAAACAGTTCTATACAATAACAGCACTGTTGGAGGTATCACTATTCCTGACTTGGAGCTCTACTATAGAGCTATAGTAATAAAAACAGCATGGTATTAGCATAAAAACAGACAAGAGGATCAATGGAATTGAATTGAAGACCCTGACATTAACCTACACACCTATGGACACCTGATTTTGACAAAGAAGCCAAAATTATACAAAAAAAAGAAAGTATCTTCAACAAATGGCACTGGTCTAACTGGATGTCAGCATGTAGAAGAATACAAATTGATTCATATCTATCACCCTTCACAAAACTCAAGTCCAAGTGGATCAAAGGCCTCAACATAAATCCAGTTACACTGAACCTGATAGAAGAGCAAGTGGGAAATATCCTTGAAGGCATTGGCACAGGAAACAACTTCCTGAATAGAGTAGCACAGACACTAAGATTGACCATTAATAACTGGGACCTTATGAAACTAAAAAGCTTCTGTAAGGCAAAGGACACTATCAAAAGGACAAAACTTCAGCCTACAGAATGGGAAAAGATCTTCACCAATCCCACATCCAACAGAGGATTGATCTCTAAAATATATAAAGAACTCAAGAAACTAGACATCAAAAAAACCCAAATAATCTTATTTCAAAATGGGGTACAGACCTAAACAGAGAATTCTCAACAGAAGAATCTCAAATTGCAGAAAAACACCTAAAGAAATGTTCAACATTCTTAGTCATCAGGGAAATGCAAATCAAAATGACTCTGAGATTCCATCTTACATCTGTCAGAATGCCTAAGATCAAAAACACAAATGACAGGAGCTGGCTTTTGGAACCTATTCCCTATAGTGAGATACCTTGCTCAGCCTTGAGGTAGAGGGGAGGGGCTTAGTCCTGCCTCAATTTGGTATGACAACCTTTGTTGACTTCCCAAGGGAGGCCTTACCCTCTCTGAGGAGTGGATGGGGGTGGGATGGGAAGGAGAGAGGGAGAAGGTGGGGGGGGAGGGAGAATGGGAGGGAGAAGGAACTGTAGTTGGTATGTAAAATGAAAAAAAATTAAAGAAAAAAGGAAAAAACAAAACACAAATGGCAGCTTATGCTAGAGAGGATGTGGAATAAGGGGTACACTTATCCATTTCTGGTGGGAGTGCAAACTTATACAGCCACTTTGGAAATCAATATGGTGATTTCTCAGAAAATTGGGAATCAATCTACCTCAAGACCTAGCTTTACCACTCTTGGGCATGTACCCAAAGGATGCTCAATCATACTACAATGATACTTTGTCAAATATGTTCAAAGCAGCTTTATTTGTAATAGCCAGAACCTGAAAACAACCTAGATACACCTCAATTGAAGAATGGATAAAGAAATGTGGCATATTTACACAATTGAGTATTATTCAGCTGTTAAAAACAATGACATCAGGAAATTTGCAGGCAAATGGATGGAACTACAAAAAAATCATCGTGAGTGAGGTAACCCAGATTCAGAAAGACAAACATGGTATGTACTCACTCATAATTGGATATTAACTGTAAAGTAAAGGATAACCATGCTACAATCCAAAGACCCAGAGAAGCTAGGTAACAAGGAGGGCCAAGGAGGGGAAAGAATGGATCTCCCTGGGAAGGGGAAATAGAGGAGATCTCCTAGGTGGAATGGGGGTGGGTGGGGATGGGAACTTGAGGAATCAGGTAAAGGGGTGGATGGGGGGAGAGTACTGAAAAAGATGACTGGAAAGAGAAGCATTTCAGGGTCAGGTAGAAATCTACAAGAATGATCCCAGCTATGACTCCTAACCATAGTGGATATGTAGCCTGAACTGGCCCTCTCCTGTGGTCAGATTGGTGATTGTGCCAACTATCATCAGAGAGCCTTCATCCAGTAACTGATGGAAACAGATGCAGAGACCCACAGGCAAACATTAGTCCAAACTTGGGGAATCTTGCTGAAGAGAGGGAGGAATGAATGTAGGAGCCAGAGGGGTCAAGGACATCACAAGAAACCCCACAGAAACAGTTAGCCTGGCTCATAGGAACTCACAGAATCTGAACCAACAACCCAGGAGCCTACATGTGACCGACCTAGGCCCTCTACATATATGTAACAGTTATATAGCTTGTCTACTTGTAGGACTCCTAACAATGGGAGCAGGAGCTATCCCTAACACTTTGGATGGCTTTTGGGAACCTATTCCTCATACTGGTTTGCCTTTCCCAGCCTAAATACAAGGGGAGGTGCTTAGTCTTACAGCAACTTTATATGCCATGCTTTGTTGATAACTATGGGAGGCCTGACCCTTTCTGAATGAAAACAGAGGAGGAGTGGATTGAGGGGGGCAGAGGGGAAGAGGGGGAGGGAATGTAAGGAGAGGAGAGAGGGTAAAATTTGGTCAGGATGTAAAATAAATAAATAAAATAGATTTAAGAAAAGAGTTGGCAAAAATTTTCTGTAAAGGGCCAGTTAGTCATCACCTTAGTCTTTGAAGACCATATAGCCTGCCATACTATTCAGTTGTGCTGTTACTGGCCACAGCAACAAATGGACATTGCTATGTCCCAACAACACTGTGATTACAAAAGCAGGCAATGGGCCTCATTTAACCTGAGAGCCATGGTTTGCCTACTGCTGATCTTCTAGAGCCATTATGCCAAAAGACAGGCCTAGAGATGGTAATTATTTTGCCAAAACATTACTCTTCATAAATGACTACATCAGAGTTGGATTCTCTTCTTCTGTTCACTGGCCTGCTGAGGTTTCTTTATCTCTTCTCAGTCCTGAGGAGACTTTGGACATACTATGTGACCTTACTCTAGCCAACTGGAGATGAGATGAAATCAGGTGAGGGCTTCTGTTAAAGTTTTCCTACTTCTTCTAAGACAGCAACAAGAGACCATCTCTTCTTTTCCTTTGGAAAGCATTGTGTTGGGTGGGAACACTCCAAGGTAAAAATTTTTGTGATAATCTCAGTACTGGGGAAGTAGAGACAGGACAATTCCTGGAGCTCACTGGCCAGCAGCTCTAGCTGGATGGGTATGCTCCAGGTTCAGTGAAAGAAACTGTCTCACAAGAGAGCAAAAGTAGAAGACATTTAACATTGCCCTCTAGCCTTCTCATGCATGTGCACACACATACATATGCACCCTCACACGTGGAGAGAGAGAGAGAGAGAGAGAGAGAGAGAGAGAGAGAGAGAGAGAGATACAAAAGGGAAGCATCGGATCTGCAGGTGGTGCCTAAAGTTAAACTATCAACAGGAATGAGTAGTGTTGAAGACACAAATCCTTGTCAGGCAACTAATTACCCTGAGCACTGACTGCCTATGAACTTTTTATTTGTTTAAGTAAACACCTTTCCTTTGGTTTAAACCAGTTCAATAGAGGATGCTGTGACTACAAAAGCAGATTTCCCATAAATTTTATCAGATGTCATTTCCTAGATGTATTGATCTCCCAAATACTACTAATTCTTTTGCATTTTGTTATTTTAAAATATAAAATGTATTTGGTAATCTAATGCTTCATAAGCAATTTGGCATTGTGGAATTTGGCAGAGAAATGTTCATTATTAATAAGTTTCTACAGGAAAATATCAAAGATGGATGGCAATATACATAGAGATAATATTCATTGCCTTATGCAAGTGTTGGTGAATCTTAGACACAACTCAGAGAATTTAGGCTTTATTCAACCAGTTCTCATTATAATCAAATGTTCCCCAGGGCAATCCAATGAAAGAAACAAATTTATTAGATGGGCAGTGGTGGTGTACACCTTTAATCCCAGCACTCAGGAGGCAGAGGAAGGAGGATCTCTGTGAGATCGAGGTCAGCCTGGTCTACAAAGCAAGTTCCAGGACTATACAGAGAAAATATGTCTCAAAAAACAAAAAGAAAGAAAGAAAAGGGAAAGAAACAAATGTATGGCTTTAAAAATAATACAGATTATAAATTACTTCTCTCATTTTAACATTTGAACTTCTTGTATTCATTCACTCCACAAATACTGAGCTCATACTATGTGTCGAATATATACAATACAGAAATAAATTCAAAATCAGTCCCTTAAGAGGTTCAAAGGCCATCTCCCCATAGGAACACTGGGATTACATACAGGAGTGTGCTACCTACCATGCCTGGATTTATGTGGCTTCTGGTAATTCCCACTCATGCCCTCACACTTGCATGACAAGGACTTTATCTACTGAGCTATCTTTCCGGACCTGTGTTTAGTTTTAATGGGCTGCATTTTATTTATTTTTTATTATTTTTAATGAACAATTTTGATAAATATAGTAATCATTCACATTTATGGGGTATAGTGCAATAGTCAATACCTGTATTCAATATATACTGATAAAGTCGGGTAATTAAATTTTCTGTCTTATCATTACCTTGTATTTAGAGTATTTATTCTCCTCTTTTCTGGTGAGCTATAAAATATATAACACAGGGCTAGGGATATGGTTCAGTGTAAAGAATGCTTCCTATTCTTTAAGAGGATCTGAGTTATGTGCCCATATTTGGTAGCTCACATAAGCAAAAACAAATATTTCAAAATATGTGTATATATATAATAGGCTATTGAGAATTCTAGTCCACCACTGGCCACATAACAACTATAAATCTAAGTCTGAACTTAAATAGCTACATGTGCCTATGGCCCATGTTGGATCATGTAAGTCTGGTTGGTAAAGGAGACAAGAAAATCAAAAGTGATGATATACTGTGATTAGCACCACCAAATGAAACATTCATGCTCTTCAAAGTAGGACTAGTAAAATGGCAGCTACGTAATTCTGTCTGGGGCTAGAAATCAAGATTAGAAAACACATCTGAAGAAAGTAAGACTGGATCTAGTACCAAAGCACTGGAAGAAGTTGATCACTAAGTCCAATTTCTGTCTCCCTAATATTAAAAACAAAATTGTAGGCAGGTGTAGTAGCACCTGTAATTCCAGCACTCCAGAGGCTGATGGAGGACTGAGTTCAAAGCCAGTCTAAGATACATATTTGAGTCTCTCTCACTTTTCATTGTCATGAAAATAGTATATCCATTTTCTTTCATTCACTAATTAACTTCATGCATTTATCTATTTGCACCAAGTGTATTCATTGCATACTAGCATAAGAGAGTTTTCAAATCACTCACTCCGCATTTGATCCAGAAAGATTTTATATTCAACATATTTAAATTAAATACATGTTGTGAAAGACACATGCTAGTTTAAACTGTAGGTATCTGCTGACTTTCTGCCAAGTGCATAAATAATACTTCCAAAATAATTTTATTTGAGCCTGATCAATGCACATTTCCCTGTCTATTCTAAGCATGAATTTTCAAATTACTGTTCAAAATGTATATTTGAAAAATCATGAGTCTAGTAAGAAACAGTAAGTGTCCTACATACTATAAGACCCCTTAGCTCTTTCTGAAACCATGAAGCCTGCTTTCCTATAAATCAGCACAGGAGTGGTGATCTCCATGAGTTGATTCCAGGTAGTAGGTCCTATCATGCTCTTATGAGGATCTTGAGTGAGGGGTGGTCACCTGGTAACACTCTAGAGTTTATTCAGTGGGAAGGAAAAAGAATTGTTCATCCTGAAAAGAAGATCCATTCAAACAGGAAAGTGAAACGACAGTTGGAGAGTGAGGGGCCACTGACAGACTGTGGCAGTTAGATATCTTAGGCAGGTAGTAAGACAAGCCCAGGGTCCCTGACAAAAAACAATAGTTACAGATTTGAGACCAAGAAGCCAAAATGGCAGCAGTCACTGCCCTGAGAGTTAGAGATCCTGATGGTCTCAGACACACAGTAACTGCTACAGATCTCAAGCAGGAACACTAAAGTAGGGACCACCAGCCCCAGAGTAGAAGTAGAGAGCCTTTGGGTCCCAGATACAAAGTTACAGTTACAGATCTGAGACCGGAAGAGAACATTACGACCTCCCACAGTGAAAGTAGACATCCTGAGGGACTGAACACAAATTTATAGCTGAACAGGAACAGAAATATGAGTCACAGAGAGAAAAAAGAACAAAAGGACAAACTATTAGAACAAATAGCTCCCATTAAGGGGTTGGGAGGGGCTCCATAGGTGGGAGTTCCTCTGGGGCCTCTGGGAGTGACTATTTACAGGCTCCTGGGAGCCCTGCATGCTCCTGACTTCCTCTTATTCCTGATTGATTGGTCCTGCCCTGGGAATTCTCTCTCACATAGGCTCTTTAAACCCTACCCATCAACATTTTGGAACAAAGTTGCAAATGGGGAGGGGCACCCGAGCAAGGAGCCGCCCTTTGTTAAGCGACCAATGCTTGTTCCTAGATCGGCCTGAGATCCCCTTCAATGCTTTCCACGGTTCCTAAGCACACATTTTGTGTCTCCCCCCAAAAAGGTGCTAAGAAATAGTTGAGTTTCTAAGTAAAATGAACTTCAAAGACTAATAGGTGTGGAGTAGGGAGAAAAGATAGAAATAGGAATGCTGGAGACAGGAGAGTTAGGGGGAGGCCCTCATAAGTGTTGGAACTCAGTAGAATGAAAAGGCATGGGTCAAAGATGAGGACATGACTAGAGGTAGCATTATCAATTAGAGACATGGAATTATGTAAGACAGACAATATTTAAGTTTTAGAGTAGATACTGGAGAATGTGTGTGTTCATTACTATAAAACCATGGAGGATGAGCTCACTGCTTTTTAAAGGTAGGTTATGATTTTGTCAGATTTGAAATGTAGTGGGCTATGAGAATGCAAATGTGGAGGTCAGTGACAAAGAATTTAGAGACTGCATTGAAAAGGGCAATACAGACAGACAGACAGTCAGAAGAAAATAAGGTGTAAGACACAACAGAGAGAGTAATCATGCAAACAAACTGAATTTATGCTCTCAGGAGTATCTATGGCTTAGAACAGAGGTTCTCCCACCAACAGTTACGGAGTGTTCCCCTTGCTCCACATCCTCTCCAATATATAGAACAGAGGTTCTCCCACCAACAGTGGAGGAGTGTTCCCCTTGCTCCACATCCTCTCCAACATAAGCTGTCTTCAATGTTTTTGATCTTAGCCATTCTGACAGGTGTAAGATGGTATCTCAGAGTCATTTTGATTTGCATTTCCCTGATGACTAAGGATGTTGAGCAAATTCTTAAATGTCTTTCAGTCATTTAAGGTTCTTCCATTGAGAAATCTCTATTTAGCTCTGTATCCCATTTTTTAATTGGATTGTTCATTATTTTGATGTCTAGTTTTCTGAGTTCTTTATATATTTTGGAGATCAGCCTTCTGTCAGGTGTGGAGTTGAAGATCTTTTCCCATTCTGTAGGCTATCATTTTGTCTTATTTACTGTGTCCTTTTCCTTACAGAAGCCTCTCAGTTTCAGGATGTCCAATTTATTAATTGTTGTTCTCAGTGTCTGTGCTACATGTGGTACATACACAAAATGGAGGACTACTCAGCAGTAAAAAAAAAAAAAAACAATGACATCATGAAATTTGCAGGCAAATGGATGGAACTAGAAAATATCATCCTGAGTGAGGTAACCCAGACTCAGAAAGACAAACATGGTATGTACTCACTCATAAGTGGATACTAAATATAAAGCAAAGGATAACCAGACTACAACCCACAGCTTCAGAGAAGCTAGATAACAAGGAGGACCCTCAGAGGGACGCATGGATCACCCTGGGAAGGGGAAATAGATGAGATCTTCTGAGTAAACTGGGGATGAGGGGCACAATAGAGGATAGGCAATGGGGGATGAGAACGTAAGGGAACAGGACAGTCGAGCTGGAACAGGGACAGAGTAGGAGAGCAATGAAAGAGATATTCTGATTGAGGGAGAAATCATGGAGATAGGGAGAAGCGTGATGCTAGGCAAGTTTCCAGGAATTCACAAGGATGACCCCAACTTAGACTACTAGCAATAGAGGAGAGGGTGCCTGAACTGGCCTACCCTGGTAATCAGATTGGTGAATACCCTGTCATCGTAGAGCCTTCATCCAGTAACTAATGGAAACAGATGCAGAGATCCACAACCAAGCACCAGGGCTGAGCACCAGAAGTCCAGTTGAAGAGAGGGAGGAGGGATTCTATGAGCAAAGGTCATCAAGATCATGATGGGAAAACTTACAGATACAATTGAACCAAGCTAGTGGGAACTCATGAACTTTAAATCAACTGCTGTGGAGCCTACATGGGACTGGACTAGGCCCTCTTCATAAGTGAGACAGTTGTATAGTTTGGTTTAAGGGACCCCTGGCAGTGGGAATAGGATCTATCCCTGGTGCATGAACTGGCTTTTTGGATCCCATTACTTATGATGGGACACCTTGCACAGCTTTGATGCAGGGGGAGAGTCTTGGACCTGCCTCAACTGAATGTACCAGGCTTTGCTGACTCCCCATAGGAGGTCTTACCTTTTTGGAGTAGGGGATATGGGGTGGGCTGGGGGGGGAGGCCGAGGGGGAGTGGAAGGAGGGATAAGAGGGGGATCTGTGGTTGGTATGTAAAATGAATAAAAAATTTTCTTATTTAAAAAAAAGAAAAAGAAAAGGTTCTCAATCTGGGTTGAACAACCCTTTCACAAGAGACACCTAAAACCAATGGAAAAAGATATTTACATTACACTTCATAACAGTAGTAAAATTATAGTTATGAAGTAGTAATGAAAATAATTTTATGGTGGGGGGTCACTGTATTAAAGAGTTGCAGCATTAGGAAGGTTGAGAACCACTGTCTTAGAAGAACCCATGAGGCCTGGATGAAAGCACTGAATGAGTCATTTGGGTTAAGAGGAGAGCTGAGTTTCCCAATGCAAAACTGAAGGCTATAATTCTGGAACACCTTCTCCAAGTAGAGGAGCATGAAGCAAAAGCTAAAAGCACAGCCAGTTAAACTCCTTTGGGATTCTATCTCTGCTCTTTCCTGGCTATGTGACCTTAAAGATGGCACTTCTTCATCTTTCTGTTCCTCAGTTTCCTCATCTCTAAAAGAGCTCTAGCAATTACATTTCATGAATGAAGTTGAGTTAATATTTATAATACATGGAGGAGCTGGTAAATGAGACAGAAAAGGAGAAATGATCTTTCACAGCTGGAGATTTGAAAGCTCAAATGATTTATTTATAATGCCAAAGAGCCACACATAGGGCATGAAGATCAGCCCTGCTGTGTGACTTTTCCTAGGGAGATATAAACAAACAGTTATTCACTCCAGATAGGGCATTGACAACAGATCAAAGAAACAATTCCACCCAATTTTAGCTTGGTGATCTGACAAGTTTATCAGGGTTACTTACAGGACTCTAGATAGCAGATAAGTATGGGTGACACAAAGGCAGCCATGTCACCTAAAAGCCCACTGCAGCTTGGGTCGATGACTCATGAAAACCACATCCATGGAGTTTACTATCTAGCATTCATGCAGCTCCACTCTAGAACATTCTCTCCTTTAGCAGTTGTTTCCTGGAAGTTGGGGAGGGAACTTGCTAATCTTGTAACTTTTTGAGCTTCTCATGGCTTGTACATTTTGTGATCTTCCTGAGCCTTATCAATTACCTTCCTTCCTCACTCTAGGAAGTAATGTTTTCATTCCAGGGAAATAATTGCACCAGGACCTAAGCAGCTAGGCTTGGCTATGTCAGTGGAGAAATGGGAATTTGAGACTGTAGTTTGGACCTCCAAAGCGGAGTCTTTGATGAGCCATGATGACAATGCCAACAGGATGGCAAAAAAAGCATGCAGAAAAGAATAATATATACAATGTAAGGATTTTCACTGTTGCTTTCTGTATTAAAATCGTAAAAGAGAACCTAGTAGTTTGCATGCCTCTCTTTTATTATTGAAGTTTTTCATTGAACTGGGAAAGCTCTTTGCTTTGAGGAAAGCATAGAATTATCATTCTGATTTGCTTTAGTCTGGCAGTATTTAATATACTCTTATTTCCTAGCTTAAATTAATTCCCCATGTAATATTTCCATATTCATCTTGGAATGTACAGAATGATATACCTACCTCCTTCCTAACAACATGCCCTTTGTGATACATGGATTTCATCCCATTAGCAATTGGAAAATTAATTTCTGGAAGCCAGCCTCTTAGCAATTGATGGGCTATTTTTTCTCCATTAAAGAGAATATCCATGAATTCAGTAAGAATTGCAGCTGTAAAGTGTTTGGTAATGTTCTCTGGTTACTTGTCAAGTAGCATTTCTGTCTGAACATGAAAATTAATATGATTTGTAACCATTCTACTAGTTCCTAATTTCCTCCAGCAACACAGAATTATTTTTGCCTCATGTCTAAATTTTATTATAGGTACTTACTGTATTTAGTCTCTTCAGGAGGTACATCTTCTAAGTCTGACAAAGGAAAGGTAAAAAACTGAAATGTCCCAAGTAATCCCTGCAACTCCACCATCTCTTAACTCTGATTGATTCCAAAGCTGAAAGCATCCATCGCTCTTTGAGCTAAAGTAAACTAATTCTTATGACATGTAATTAAATTACTGACAGAAATAAAATCTAAAATTTCCCCAGAGTAGTTCACATAAACATCAGCAGAATAATTGAGTTGAGGTAAAAATATTGCACTGAAAGGCCAAAAAAGTCATCTGTAGGAATTTTCCCCTAATCTCAGACATTATTTAATTTGCCTCATGATAATTATAGAAAAAAACTTTTCATGTAAAATACTCTTTTCTTTTAAGCTATTCTTTACCACCCTTCTTTTTCTTTTTCCATGTCTTTAGCAGAATGAGAAATAAAGCATTAAGGAAAGGTTTAAACTTTTGCCTGACAGCTTCTCAAAATCCCACTAAACTTTAGTGACTAAAGGAAAAAAAATATCTATATCTATTCATTATTCACAATAGCTAAGTTAAGATTCTAGAGAGGGCATAATGCACTATTTCCATTTTGTCCATCTGAATTTCCATTTAGTTGGCTGAAGAATGGATTCAATTATACCAAAAATTTTTAAACCAGGGCACCTTAATATTGGAAAATTGTCATTTCTGGGTCCCTAATTAAACATCTCTGAAGGACACAAACACAAACATGAACACACACACACACACACAGAGAGAGAGAGAGAGAGAGAGAGAGAGA
>CABHPQ010115876.1:29854-48921 GCA_902168405.1 Peromyscus aztecus
ACTTCAGCTCTTTTCCTTAGGAACGTTTTCTGTCTTTCTGTCACTTGCCTTTCCAGAATTACAGCATCTACCCCATGTGGAAATTTCCTAAGCTAACTCCTTTCAGGTTCGCCACAAAGTGAACAACAAATAGCACACTGGTACTTCACAAGTCAATATGTTTTCCTCGAAGGGTTTGTGTTGCCATTTTCATATTTTCTTCTAAGCTTGAAAAATTGTCTTAACCACCTTCTACCCTTTTCTGTTGAAAACCAAATTTTAAATTATGTAGTGATTTAATAAACTTCCTTTATTTTTCTCGTACTACCCTGAAATGTACCACCATTTTTCAGACCATTCTCCTTTCTGGAGTTGGTGGGGCAGAGTATACTTAGTTTATGAAAATTGGGGATCCACCTGACTCCGCCATTTTTTGGCCATGTGACCTGTAGTCTTTCTCAGCCCAGTGGACTTATCTGTAAGACAATAATACCAATAATTGCTCTCCTAATGGACTGTTCAAAGATGGGACAGTTGGTTATGAAGCTTTGTAAGTACCGAGAGGCTGTGCAAGGGCAATTTTCTTTTGAAGGCATCTTTGTTATCAGAACCATTTGGTCAAAGAATGCACTGGCTCTCACTACTCACTAGGGAAAAAAAAGACACTGTCTCAGGTGTCAGCACTTTGTGCCAGACAAATTCATGTCATCCCTGTGGTAGCTAGAACAATTTCTTGCTTACAGTTCAAAACTATCCCAGACCTGCTCTCCAAAATGTAACTCCACTGTTAATATTTTAAAGCCTATGTCTACTTATAACGTCTCCCTATGACTTCATATTCTCCAATTCTCCTGCCTGCCCTTGTATCCTTGAGTACTACTTAGCCCCCAGCCTTGACATTCCTTCTTGAACCTTTCCAAAAAAAGATAGGTTTCTTTTTGTACAACCTGTGATCTGGGGATTAAGTTAGAAATGGACAAGAGAGATTGAATATTTGTTTCTCTGTGTGTGCTGTATACGTGTATGTGTACATGTGGAAGCTAGATGCCAAAGTTACATTTCTTCCTCTATTCCTCTCCATCTTATTTTCTTTAATTGAAAGAAAATTCATATAATGTATTATGATCATGTTTTCCCCTCTGCAGTTGCCTCCAGAGCCTCCCTACTGTCCTGCCTACCCTACTTTGTATTCTTTGTCTCTCTCTTTAAAACAAACAATAAAGAAAAAGCAACACACACACACACACACACACACACACACACAGAGCCCCAAAAATGGAAACCAAAATAAACAAGCAATGATTAATAAGTTAAAAAAAATCCCGCCGGGTGGTGGTGGCGCACGCCTTTAATCCCAGCACTCGGGAGGCAGAGCCAGGTGGATCTCTGTGAGTTCAAGGCCAGCCTGGGCTACCAAGTGAGTTCCAGGAAAGGCACAAAGCTACACAGAGAAACCCTGTCTCAAAAAACCAAAAAAAAAAATCCCAACAAAACAAAATGAGACAAAAGTCTATAAAACACCATTATATTCATTTTGTGTTGACCAACTAACTACTCCTGGCCATGGGATCTGCCCTGAAGTGTGGTTAATATACTCAATGAGATGCCATTGGTAAAAATCTTATTTTTCCTTTACCAGCAGGTAACAGTTACAGATAGCTCCTAGGGGAGCAGGGGGAACCCATATCCCCCCCCCCCCCCCCCCCCGTCTCAGTGCTGGGACTCCATTTGGCTTGAACCTTTGTAGGCCTTGTGCATGCTGCCACACTCAGTCCTCATCAGAGAAGCTTCTTGCAGTCGATGGTAATTAACACAAAGACACACAACTTGGCAATGTGCAGAGAGTGAGAATGCTCAGTCCTAAATCCGAGGAATTCTGCCTTAAGGTAAGGATCACCATCCCAGTAAATTGGTGACTCAATAATATTCTAATCAACGTTTAATTTTATCACGTTGTTTCCCATTTGGAAACAATTATATTGCTGACACTAACATATGCTTGCCATAGGCTTTAGAAAACCTCACATTTTTAGTTTTAACCATTTTTACTGGTAGTTGAAGTCCCTAGATGAAGATAAAGAGGCATACAAGTGAAAGAAATTTTATGCATACATATACATATACACAACACACATATGTACACACATATATATAAATATATGTAATGTATAGATAACTGATATGTGGATGTTAAAAATATAAACATTCTTTTAAACTGCTTATTTTAAAATGTCAAATATTACTTTAGACACTGTCAAATATTATTTTAAGAAAATAATTTCTTGCAGAAATATAATCCTTGTAGAAAATAGATGTAATTTTTTATATCACTGTTTTCTCTTTGTTTAATTTCTATGTATATCAAATGCATACACACTATATTTTAAAGAGTATTAAATATACTAAACATCTCAAAATTTTTATTTTCAATCTATAAACTTAAATATATGTGAAATATGTAGTCCATTTCAGTGATACTGTCAGAGTACATTTAAACTCCCAATTGATGAAAATATAGTAAATAACTTATAAAGACTTTTAAATAAGAGAAGTAATACAGGTTAGTGAAAAGAATGCATGTGGAGCTTGGTGGTGGTAGCACATGCCTTCAATCCCAGCACTCTGGAGACAGAGGCAGAACTCACAGAACTCTGTGAGTTCGAGGCCAGCCAGGTCTACAAAGCAAGTTTCAGTACAGCCAGGGCTACACAGAGACACTCTGTCTCAACAAAACAAACAAACAAACAAACAAACAAACAAAAATCCATGTGTTTGAGGCAAGCCAGTTTGGATTTGAATTTTTATAACTTGCTATGTAATATTTAAGAAGGTCAAGCCCATTAACACCAAAACTTGTATAGAGTATTGTAATTCTCATTTTCTCTACATATTTTGAGGGCTTAAGTCATCCACAGTTTCTCCAAAAACATGTTTACCTTCTTATTTCTATGCAAGGACTATGTCTAAATGCTTTTTTTCCCCAAAGTGCCAAAAATAATACTTTGAACAAAATAGACATTCAATAAATGTTTGCTGAGTAAATCAAAGTCTTCAAAAATCACCTGGCAATGTACATTTTTTACCTTCCTTCACACTGAAGAGCACTCCAAATCAATAGAATTATTCATTTCTTTCACCTAAGACATGTACCTCAATCAAAAAAATAAAATAAAACTTTATGTTTTTAATTTCTTTTAAATTATTTGTCTTCTATGGCGCTCCTCAAACATGTCGCTTAAAAGAAAAGCCACCCTATTTAAGGAGAATATACTCCATTTTAGCTGTGCTGTTGCTGCACAAAGTGTCATACACTTGAACTTACATGAACATGCTCTCTGTCCAAAGAGTTACTTATGATTCTATTTTAGCATGGTTTTTCTGAGACGGAAGCAGCTCGTGAGAAGAGTCCACTGGGGAAGTAAAACCAGACAATTTGCACCCTTTCTCCTTGGATCTATTTATTTCCATGGAAGAACTACATCATTGGTGTTCTTTGAGACCTTCCCCTGGAATATGGGAAAGAAGTCAGGAGGGCAGAACAGTTCCATGTACTGTAGGCAGATCATGTATGGTGTGTAAATTACACCTGTTGTAAATAGTCTAGTCTGTGCCTAATCTTTACAATTTGGGTGATGTGAGGATATGAATTATGGAATCTGACTGAACCTCAAATGTGTTTCTTCTGTAAAAGGGAGGTGGAGTTTCCAGAAGGGATATTTGAAGGATAAAAATCAACCACTAACCTACTTTCCATCTGTATGGGTTTAGCTATTGAATATTATTCATCTAAATACATTCATATAATGTGAGATCTTTTGGGACTGGCTTCTTTCACTTAGCATAACATTTTTAAAGTTTACCCATGTCACAGCTTGTATCAGTACTTTGTTCCTTTTATGGCTAAACAATACTCTATTATAAGAGAAATATTTTAAAACATTATACTGCTTAACAAAAGCTGTGGTCATAAAGTTCAAATGTCTTTTTGCATTGAATATATAAATCAAAACACCAAAAATCTAAGCTCTAAGATTGGATTAAAAAATATATAAGCCTTAATTATTTGAACCCACCTCCTAACATCATTATCACTGGACTTAGGATTTAGCATAGAAGTTTGGATATATAAGCATTTAGTCTTTAGCAATTTAAGAAAGGGAAGGTGAAGAGATTCTGAAGGTAAGAGGAACTCAATCATAACAGTAGCAAAATTACAATTATGAAGTAGCAATGAAAAATAATTTTATGGTTGGGGTCACCACAACATGAAGAACTGTATTAAAGGGCCACAGCATGAGGAAGGATGAGAACCACTAACTTAGAGGAAAATGAAAGAAAAACACAGGCAGTTTCTGGGAGCAGAGGATGGTCTGACTTGATAGCCACTAAGGAAAGAGGGCCGAGGGCCTCCAAACACAAGGAGCTGAATTGAACAACAACTCAAATAAGCTTGGAAGTAGATCCTTCCAAGCCTTCCCGAGGAGAACCCAGTTAAAAGACCTTGATTTCAGCTTTGTCGACATACTGACTTCCACTTCTTTCCTGTAGAGCTGGAGATGTTTGTGCTACTCTAGTCAATGTGCATGGCAACACATTCCAGGAGCAATGGGAAAGCAATAACTGTATGAGTATCTTAGTAATGTTTACTTTTATAACAGATAGATTTAAAGTTAGTGACAATCCAAATAGACTACATTAAGATAGTTTGAAAATAAAGTTTACCGGTGAAATGATTATGTAACCAAAAATTCCTACAAGTTTTGTTTTGTGTACCGACATGTAAATAATTTAACTGTAAAAACTGTAATTTTGACAAAAATCCCCTGGGTAGAAAGGTTATCTGTTAAAACCTGAATGACAATCTCATTTTCCTAATTGCCCCTGTCCCATAAACCCAAAGCCTTCACTATATACAAAAGATATCTGAATATCAACATGATTTCTTTAACTCACATAAAGTTAGTTAAAAGTGACAACATTGAAATTGATGAGCTCTAAACAGACAGACATTTGGATTAAAGGAGAATGTTTGCCTTGACTAACTCGAATGTCTGAAGGTTAACTGTGCACTCTGTCTAACCTTTAACCACACAATTCTTTCTTTGGTATTTGGCATGGTCCAGGGTTTTCTAATGAATTTATTGCTCTTACATGGAAAAAAGTAAAACAAACGTTCTTTAATGCAGAAATAAGATGAAAGTTCTAAGAACAGCAGTTATTTTCATTATAATTTATCTTTTACGAGCGAAACAATTATATGAAACAAAAATCTTCTAAAACTGACTGTCTTCTGTAAAAAAAAAAGATATTTCCTTCCTAATTAGTTAGCAAACTGAAAATAATTATGTTTATTAATGTGGGGGAGAACCTACCAATTAAAATCATTGTTGGATAAAATATATTTAATTTCAAGCCGTCTCTTCTAAGTCCCTTCTTGGTACCCATTGCTCATCAATATCTATTAGAATAGTTCTTGGATGGGGGGAAAGTTTTCCCTCTCTGGCATATGATGATGCTTGGAGACATTTTTGGTTGCCACAACAGCTAACATGCTATTGATATCATTGTACACAGAGGTTAGCCCCCAAATACCAGTATTACCAAGGTTGAGAAATCCTTGTCTAAAAAGATCTAGACATAGATAAGCAATGAACAAAGACATGGGTTCTATATTTAGGGGAAGTAGTAAATGTTATATTAGCACAAAAATCTCTGGGAGTTGGGGAAAGGACAATGAAAGGCAAGAGAAAGGTGCAAAAAGGAGGAGGCAAAATTAACTAACCAAGGAAATTGTAAGAGAAAGGTGATTGTCACAAAAATAAGGAGGGAGACAGTTTGTTTTGTTTTGTTGAGATGGAGTTTCTCTGTGTAGCCGTGGCTATCTTAGAACTCACTTTGTAGACCAGGCTGGCGTCAAACTCATGGAGATCCACTTGCCTCTGTCTCCTGAGTGCTGGGATTAAAGGAATGTGCCACCACCACCTGGCCACTGTTATATTCTTAACTTTACACACACAGACTGGGATTAATGAGACAGTTTTAAAGAGGATTTGGCCAACAAAGTATACTGTCCTGGGGTAGGAATATGGAGTGAGAGCTAAGAAAAGGCAATGCTGTCATTTAAAAATATATTGTGGGTGATCCCTGAATAAAAGCTTTAAGTGAACTGATATTAGAGAAAATTTCATGGCTTGAAGTATTAGAAATAAAGGCTACTTTTTGTTTCTGCATTTAATTTGCTTTCTAAGTCAACAGCAGGAAAATATGGAACCTATGACTACCAATCAGGCCCTAAAACATCATGTCCAACCTTCTCTGAAATAACAAGAATTTCTTTATTAATTTAAAATTTGTATGCTTTAAACAATTTTAACATTTAAATAGGCTTTTTCAAGTACCATAGTTAGCTAGTCTTCCATTGCTGTGACAAAATACCCAGCAAAATCAACTTTAAAGGAAGAAAGATTTTCTTCGGCTCACAGTTTCAAAACTCTTAGTCCATTGGCTCCATTGCTTCTTGGCTGTGGCAAAGCAGACCATCACAGAAGGGAGAATGTGGTAGAATAAAACTGCTTATCTCCTGAGAACTAGGAAGCAAAGACAAAGGAATGAGGCATTTTGATTGGTTGTGGTACCATCTGGTCTGGTCTTTGCCTGTTGCAAAGAGAAATTTCCTTGGTAAGACTACACTTATCTATGGGTCATACCTTACTTTAAATAATATTGTGCTTTGGGTCTGGAATGTCCCCAAAAGAGTCATTTTGTCATAAAGATGAGTTGAAATATTGAGCCCCATGTGAAAATCCATGCATGTTTGCCCACACCTGTAATCCTAGCACTGGAGGAAGAGACAGGCAAATCCAAGACTTCAGGAGCTAGCCAGTCTACTGAAAAGGCAAGATTTTGGTGTACTGAGAGACCCTGTCTCAAAGCAATAAGTCAGTAATTCATAGAAGAAAGTACTCAGCATTCATGTCCGGCCATCTGCATATGTGTGGGCATCCACACACTCATATTTATACGGGGGGGGGATATAAATTAAATACTCTCCTCTCCCTCTATTTCCCTTCTATCAAGTTAAAAATCCAGTTCATGCGTTATCCATAAAACAAAAGCCAATTACATCTCAACAATTAGCCAAGTGAGATGAAGGGAACGCAAAAAGAAAGAAAGATCATTGGTTACATTGGTGCTTAGCCTGAAAAGACTAAACTGTCAAGCTGTCTTTTTTCACACTCCAGCTGTTTTGTTTTGGTTTTTGATTTTTTGGGGGATTTTTTGTTTTTTGTTTTTTGGCTGAATGGTATAGAGAGTTTAACTCTGATTCTCCCAGTGGAACCTTACACTGATTTGACATTACAATTATTTCTTTGCATAAACCACAAAAAGTAATTAATTTAGCTGCCTATTTCCTCCATGTTGAATTGCAAACTAGACTGCCAATTATTAAGCCAAGCTTGAAAAGCTGTTTCTTCACAAAACCCAAGCATGCTCCCTTGGGCCCTAGCAGTCCCCTTGTAGGATTTTTGTGTTAGTAATTTTTCTTGTTGTGTGACAGACCCACCTGACAGAAACAAGTTGAGGAATGAAGGGTTTGTTTTGGCTCATAGTTCAGGGCATATAGTCCATCGTGGTGGGGAAGGCATGGTGGTAGCTTATGACAGTGGGAACATGCCTCTACCTAGGAAGCAAAGCCTGCACAGGAAGCATAACCATCTATAACCCTCAAGCTCTGTCCCTAACAGCCTTATGTCTGCAATCTAAGGTCCAACCAAGTTTAAACTGTTGGACAACTTCCTCAAAGTGCCATTGGCTAGGGACTAATACATGAGCCCATGGAGGAAATTTCACAGTCAAACCATAACAAGGGTCATTTTCTATGACTGCTCCCTGGAATGGATTTATGAGCTGTCAAGTCACTATGGGGCAGCAGACATGTTACTGAAGTAAAATCTTTTCCGTTTGGGGGAGTGCAACTACAGAAATCAATGATCATTTTTCTATTTTGATGTGGGTGAGAGGCACCCCTCATCTATTTTCTACAGGTGAATGATTTTTGCCTAACCTTTGAGACAATTTGGTTCCAGCATATCTTAGCTTTGGGTGATATAATCTAGTGGAGTGAAAAACAGCATGTAACATGATATATACTCTCCCTAAAGTCTCTATTATATCTGCTTGGGGCTACATGTATGTATTTCAATCCCTATAGTTTGATTGATTTCACCCTGTATCATATCATAGTGTCTTATCCTAAACAGGTGTACATGAAGAAGTGTGCTAAGAAAAGTATTTTTGCCAGGCATGGTGCCGCATGCCTTTAATCCCAGCACTCAGGAGACAGAGACAGGTAGATCTCTGAGTTCCAAGACAGCCTGGTCTACAGAGAGTTCCAGGATAACCAGAGCTACACAGAGAAACCCTGTCTTGAGAAACCAAAACCAAAGAAGAAAAAAAATATTTTCATGGAAATTATTGGAAGATAAAGTATATACCATTTGTAATATGAAGTCTGTAGCACCTTCCATGGAAGGAGAGGTTATTCTATTATTCTTTGTCAACACAGAGAATATTCACATGAACACCTCTACTAACAATTCATTAACACTGGTGCAGGTTGTTCCCAGCATGCAACACTCCCTCACTGGCCATGCCTATCCACAGCCAAGTCTGATCATTCTTTAACTTTATATGCACTTGTGTTTCTCCCCTTTTCCCATCTACCACCTAATTCAACACTTTACAAGGACACAGTGGGATCTTGGCATTTAGCTTGTAGAAAGTCACCAGGCCTAACTGTATCAATGGCCATACTGAATGCTCATACAAACAAATCATAGCTTAGTGCAGAAACCCCTATTGCCTTCATAAATACTGTGATAACACTCATTACATCAGCATGGAGCAGGAGAAAGGCATTCAGACTTAATCCACTTTAATCTCAGGTATTTCCTAATATAAAAACTGAGCCTTTTCACATTCTTTAGAAGGATTAGCAAAGGCCAACATGAATAACAAATTGACATTTCTGAAGTTTTGGAAGAGCCAAAAGCAATACAAAAGGAAGGCAGACAGATCAAATTTCTGAACAGAATTATTTTTCTAAGCAAAGTTTAAAAGTTAACATTAGGAACAAATGTTAAACAGTTCTTGTGGTTATTTTGCTTTACCTGGAACATATTTTGCCAAACAGTTAAATTGACAATTTATAAAGACACATTTTGATGTTTTAGAGACAAAAGCACTTCTTGTACGTGGCAGTCATGGTAAGAGATTAAAGAAATAAAACTCCGTAACTTACATAATTTTTTACATTATTTTACTCATTATACTGTCTGAAATATCCTGAAAGTAATGGTATTAATTTTTCTAAAGTGAAGAATATGTTGGCGTCTGTCAAGTAATTGTATGACATTGAAAAGATTTTGAAATAAGTGACTTTGGCCACTCCCATTGTGAATGAGGAAAGTCAGATCAAAAAAGTTTTCCAGAATCCAATGTCATCGAATCAGAAATTCACAGAAGTTCAGGACTGATGTCTCATCCAGTTGTGTTTTTTTTTCAGTCTGTGTTTGTGTATATGTGGGTACACCTGTGTGTGTGTGTGTGTTTCCATATATTTCTGTGTGCATACATGTGTACAGGCCAGATGAAAAACCTTGGGTTCCATTCTCAAAAATGCCACTATCTTTTTTGAGACAGGGTCTCTCCGTGGCCTGGAGCTTACCAATTAGGTCATGGAAGTCCTGCAAACCCCATAAATATACCTATGCCTGTTTCCCCAGCACTGGGATTATACACGTGGACCCCCATGCCTGGATTTTTTATATGAGTTCTGGGTATTGAACTCAGGTCCTCATACTTGCAAGCAAGCACTTTACTCACTGAGCTATTGTCCCCGTAATCTTTTAATGTACCATTCTCCTTCCTCTGGAGCATATTATATTTTTTTTGCTGTGCAATATTATTAGCCTGCTTCTCTGTTATAACTCCATTCCAGTTTTTCTTTTTATGTCTTGAATGCTGTGAGTTATGGGTTAACCCAGGCCCTTGGACAGTAAGCCTTATCTATAATGAAAATATCTCCAAGAAAAGGTTCATGTGGGGATTCTAGATGCTCATACATTCTAAAGTCACACTTAGTCTTAAACATAGGGTTTGGTCTAGATTTCTTAATATAAATATTATTGAATTCAGGGCTAGACTATTCTTTGGGTTGAGAGCTAACCTGTTCTTTTAAGGTGTTTGGCAACATCCCTGGCTTCTACCCACTAGATTCCAGTACTACCGTACTCCTTCTTATGTAGGGCCAAATCATCCAAGGTTAAGAACCACTGGCAAAACCATTCAGTGTCTACATAAACCTTAACACAAAATAGGAGCAAACACTAACACAAAAGGGGAAACAAAAAGAAACTCACTAACACCTCATATACCATAGGGTGAATGGTCAAATTTCAAAATGACCTAAGGAGTCTACTTCTAACATCAAATTTTCCTCCTCTTCATTTCTTTCCTTAGCCAGGAGTTGGGGAAAGGGAAGGAATAAAAGAAGAGTGATTTGTGTCCTCAGCTCTGACTTTATCCTGATGCTTGCTCTCAGTACAGACATTTCAAGTCTTCAGCATCTGTAAAACAAACTTTCCAAAACTGCTCTCTTTCTTTCCTGTATCATTGGCTCAGTGCTTTCACCCAGAAGAAATAGGAACAAACATCAAACCAAACCTGAAAAAGAATGGTGAAGACTCAACAATATCAGTGATCACAAAGAATGGAAAAACAGTTAACAATCACTTCTTAATCAAGAAGAGCTATGAGGAGGACTTGAGTTGGATTCCCACAATCCACTTGAAAAAAAAAAGCCAGGAGTGGTGGTGTTCACTTAGAATCCCAGTGCTAGGGAAGTGGAAACAGGCAGATCCGTGGGGCTCACTGGCCAGCCAGCCATCCTAGACTAACTTACCATACTCCCGGCCAATGCAGGATCCTGGCACACACACACACAAAAGGTGGCAGTTCCTGAGGATTGGCATTCAAGGTTATTCTCTGGCACATGTGACATACATATATACAAAATTATGGATCAGCTGGGACATGGAGGTACATACCTGTAATTATAGCACCCAGAATGCTAAAGCAGGAGGATTTCTGTGAGTTGGAGCCATCTTGGGCTACATACAGTGTAAGGTCAGCCAGGGTTACATAGCAAGATCCTGTCTCAGAGACAAAGAAAAAAAGGACTTCAAATTGTAGTTTTGTCATAGTTTCTGCTACTTCCTTGAATATAGCTATGGTTACCACACCATAAAAAATTAACAGAAATGCTTAATGGATAAATTCTTATAAAATTTCTTCTCTAGAATTTTATATACTAAGATACAATGTTAAGATAAAATGCTCAAATCTGAGCTATAAAGCTTTATGGATTTTTACATGTGCATACATTTGTGCTACTGTCTCCCAGATGAAGATATCAAATATTCTTGTTACTTTGAAAAGTTTTCCTTGTACCTCCAAGCTAGCTAATAACACTTCCATCACTCAAGGCAAACAATTCTATGATTTCTGTAAAGAGGATTAGTTTGTTCTATTTCTTAGTCTATAATTAAATTGCACAATACATACTCTTTGTACATTTTTTCATACATACTATGTTGCTAAAGTTCATACATGCACTTTCATAAAAGTGATTTGTTCTTTTGTGTTGCTATTTTGCATTGCTTCATATATCACAGACCTTTGTCAATAGATACTTGTATGCATGGACTATTATGAATAAAACTACAAAGAAAAACATTGTACAGATCATTGTATGAACATATGTAGCTGTTTCTCCTAGCTATATAAACAAGAGTGAAATTCTAATAGTGAATAACAGACAATAACAACTATCAAATTGATTTTTTTGTATTTGTAGAAAGATTTGAAGGAGACAGTGATCTTTTCTCATTTGTTTTATACAAAAGAACAAGAGATAGATGAGCTGATGAATTATTAACATGTCAACAGAGCTTAGCATTAAGTCAAAAGTAGAATTTCTCTTGAAATTGGGGAGACTTTCATATAGAAAGTGGTACTTTTAATCTTTACACTGGAACCATTTAATCTGGGCTTTGCTGAGAAAACTGGTTCTTCCAGCTACTCAAGACAATTCTGACTGAGAAGATGGGAGCTGGGGCCATATATCTAATCCCAACTTCAGTATTAAATTGTTTTTTGACCTTGGTCAAATTGTTTAAACTCTTGTCTTCTAATCGTGACATTGGTCAGAGTCTTCTCCACTGAAATTTTATAGGGGCTCCATAAATGGCAAGTCATAAATTCCAAGATTGCAAGCTAATAAAGCTGTCAAGGAAGGATTGAGAGCTGGAGTACAGACTCCAGAGTTGAGATGTATGCTTACAAGAGCCAGGCTATACCTGCATCTAAAGTGCCACCAAATTAATTTATGAGGTTCTCTCTCCCCTTTCATTTTCTCTTCCAGTTCTGAATACACATTGACTTAAAATAAGTCTCAGCTAGCCACATATGCTCTATGTTATTTCATGAAAAAGAAGTGAGCTGCAAATTACATCAGCGGTGGTGACACATTTGGCAATATCTTTCTTCTTCATGCTTCAGTCACTGGACTTGCTGTATGATGAGAATCCCAGAAGCCTAGTGCGACAGTCCTTGAAATTTTCTCTGGGTCAAATACCATGAAATTATTTCATATTGCTGAATCTCAACATTGAGTGGACTTCACCAAAGCCATTTTTTCTTAAGTTTCTCATGTGGGACAACATTTTTTTTATTCCTGCCATATTTAAAAGCTTGAAAATAAGGTATGACAATAAGCCTAAAGTTGAAATGCCGTTGGAACAGGAGGACTGATAGATTTTGAAAGCATTTAAAATAATATTCATCACTAACTTGGGGAAGTAAATTAGTGTCTCTTGAAGGGAAAACAACATACATTGTCCATTTTACCGCATTCTGGCACTATTTATTGAAATATTTAATTGTACATGAATGGTCAACTTAAGTGAACTAAGGATAAGCTGCTACTCAGGATAGTGTTTCCTACTGCAACCATCCCACATGAATTCACTAGGAGCCATACTATATCACACAATTATAGGTTAAAATAGAGACTAGAACTATAGCATAAAATTTGAAAACTACTATAATATTTATAACATGAATTTTATGGAGAAACACTTGTTTTATAAAACTGTCATCACTACAATGTTAAATTCACCTCTTCAAACAAAGTGTAAACACTTTGGGATGGATCTATACCATCTGGATAATATTTAAGAATTAACTAATGTGGTAACATTTTATATTTTAAAAATCTACATCCATACTAATATGCTGTCCAGTAATCACACTTTTGGCCAGCCATCTCAAAAAAATGGAAATGAAGGTCTACATAGACATTTTTATATAAATGTTCATAAGTTTTATTTGTACCAGTTAAAAAAATGAAAACACTTCTCCATGTATCACCTGATGAACAGATAAAGTGTGACATATCAATACTTTGGAATATATCTGTGCAATTAACAAACTCTTAATGCCAACAGCAATTTGAATAGATATCCATGGAAATATGAGTATAAAAAAGCTCATTTGAAAGGTCATGCATGATATGATTTCATTTCTATGGAGCATTTCAGTGCATTTATTCTACTATTACAAAATAACTGGCATTAGGAAATTTATAAAGAACAGAAATATATTTTCTCACAGTTTTGATCAAAGCATTAGCAGGGTTGGTGTCTGGTAAAATCTCCGGTCTCTATTTACAAGGTTTTCCTTGAACACTGTATACTTACTTGGAAGAAGAATGGAAAGGACAAAAACTGTTTTCATGTGGAACATGAGCCCATTCCCCAAGTTCCTTCTACAAGTTCCTAATCCCTTATGCGAACGTTCTGACTTAATTATCTTCTAAAGGCCCCACCTCTTGATTCTACCATGGTAGCAATAAAATTTCAATGCAAGAACTTGGGAAAACTCATTCTAACAGTAGCATAAAGTGATCAAACTAACAAAATGTAATATAGAGGACAAGTTAGTGATTGTCAAGGACTTGAGACCATATTATATGGCTTATGGGTGTGGTTATAAAGATGAAGCATGAGGAGTTTTGTAGTAGAAAAGTTTTATATGTTGACTATAGTAGTTATTACACCTTTACATGTGATAAAATAGAAATAAACATATTGTACCAGTGTCAATTTCCTGACTTTTGATCACATTTTGTGTAAAATAGAAATTAACAGGAAAGAGGGAATACTAGAGTACATGGTATCTCTCTAGTATTTTTACAACTGCCTACACATCTACAATTATTTTAAATATTTTAAGTGTCACATATCTTTATTAATATCTAGACACATACACACATATCACACAGACATACAAATATACATACACAAGAAAGCAACATCCTTTTTTTATTTTACTTTTCTTGTTTTGGGGGGAACAAAGTCTCACTATGTAGCCTTGGATGGTCTGGGTCTGGTACTCACCCTGTAGACCAGGCTGACCTCAAATTCACAGCGATATGCCTACCTCTGCCTCCCAAGTATTGGGATTAAAGTTGCATGCCACCATGTCTGGCTTTCCACTATTTATTAAAAGTCATTACCTTCTGCATAAGTAATAAGATGATGAATTTTCATAAGTAAAATATAAAATCATTGTTAATGTCAAAGGGAAGAGTTTTTTTTGTTGGTGGTGGTGTTTTTTTTTAAACAAGTAGCAGCCATTCACATTAACATGAAACTAGTGATGTCAATATTTATAGGTAAGTATGCATGTGTTTGTGTATACATGTGTATGTTGGTGCATTTATATGTGTGTGTACATGCATGTATAGGCTAGAGTTTGACATTAGGTATCTGCTTCAGTATTCTACATTCATTTTTGAGGCAGGGTCTTTCACTGATTCAGAAGGGTTAGCCGCCCAAGGAGCTTCAGACACCCTCCTGTCTTTGCTTCTCCAGCACTAAGATTATAGATATGTGCTACTACATGACTTTTTACATGAGTGATAGGGATCCAAACTCAATTCCTCATGCTTGCAAATTTAATACAAGTTGTTATAACAAAACAAGGAAATGGCACTCTGTTTAATCGTTAACATGGATATATTTTTGTGTATGTACCATGTTATTCATTATTCTGGAAGTTATGTATCATATACTGAATAAGCCTATGGCTATAATGCATGAATTTGATCTTCAATAATTAATGACTGCCTATTTAAATAAAAGTAAACAACAACAACAATAAAACTATCTGTGATAAACATGCCAATGGTGCCTAAGGTCATAATTGTTCCAAACTAGCTAACACAGATTCTGTTGGAAGAAGGGATAAGGAGGGCTATGAAACCAATGGTTACTCTAACAGAAACATTAGCCATTCATAGTTTCCTGCCATCAGATAAGCACTCAAAATTCCTTTTTACCCATCCTCCACTAAATTCAAGCCATCAAGACTAACTTGTTTTTCTCTAGTGTTCTTTAAAGACAGGCCAGCAGACACAAGAATGTTGTCTGCAGAGATTGGTGAGGATCTGATCAAAGATGAGGTGAATTTTGAAGCTGTTCCACATTAAGAGGTGTCTAGATAAGGCAATAGCATACAGGAACAAAAATACACTGTTTTACTTGGAGCAAAAGGATCACTCTCTTTGTTAAACACATGTGTCCATGTGTGCTATGATGCATCTAATCACAGTTATCAAGTGCTGCCATGACATTGGCTGAGCTAAGAGAGCTGTTGTCATTGGGAGGGAGTAAAGCCAATGTAAAGGATGTAACACTTCCTTTGATATACAAATTTCATCTCACCAGGACAAGTCTTTTCAAAATCTCCAAGAAATGGCAAAGTAAGAAAAAGGTGAGGGAAACAGGAAACCCAGGGCTAGGATGTCACAATAACTTCAGATAAAAGTTCAAACCCATGGAGGATGGGGATAAGAGAGGGTCAATAACAGGCAGGCTCTTAAATGGTCCTCTCTCCATCTTTCTGACTAAGGAGGGAATAATCAAAAAGGAAGGCACTGGGGTACCATCTGTTCATTCACAGAGGTTCCTGACAGTCAACTCCATCTGGCCCACCTCTCATTCTGCAGTCTTTCACTTTCATTCACACTTAAGCACAGATCTCTGCACCCTCTTCTGAAAAAAGCCAGGTATTGATGTGACAAATGTAACTATAGTACGTGATAAGCATTAGTGGAGCAGAGTGGAGTAGAGGAGTCATCTTGGTGAGATGCTTTGGAGTGGAATTCTTCAATCAGTGGTTTTCAAGCAGGGGCAATTTGATCACTAGGCAATATAGGATAATGTGTGGAGATATCTTTGGTTTAGGCTGTCACAATTCACAAAAGTTGGGGGAGATGTCACTGGCTTCTAATAAATAGAAACCCTGATCTAAAAAAAAAAAACCAATAATTCCAATTGAGCATGTTGGTATGTGCTTGTAATCCTAGCTTTCAGGACGTGGAGGAAGGAATACCAGAAGTTTAAGGTCATCCTCACTTCCACAGTAAGTTCAAGGCCTACCTGGGCTGCATGAGACCCTGCCCTAAGAAAATAAAATAAGCAATTCCTAAAGGAAGGCCTAATGATACAGCTCAAGCCTAATTATGTAACCAAGAAGTACCAAGTAAGGTTTGGGACATTTCTGGGCTACAGAAAGAGTTTGAAATGAATGTATACATGGAACAAAAAGTCAGAATTGTATAGCTGAAACATCAAAGGCTCCACAGTCAGAACCCAGAATGCACCTCTCATCAGCTGCATGAGATCAGCCAACTACTTAACATTTCCCATTCTTAATATCTATACCAACTAGGCCAGAATCCTAATATCAGAACCACAAGAATTTTTAAGGACTAACGAAGATATTGACCATGAAACATTTGTCACTAGTGACGCAAATATCAAGAAGTCCCAGGACCCCCAAAGAATTTTCCTTCACTTTCCATGTTCTTTATAACCTCTTCAATGAAAATCATATAGGCAGAGAAAATAAGGGATTAACTGATCTTCCCAGAGGTCAACATTTTCCAGGCTCCTTGATCCGTTTTTGCCTTCTTTTAATTTTCTTTCTGCTGCAGAAGTGAGATTTCCTATCCATCAGTAGTCATGGACTTTGAAAAGGGCTTGAAGTAACACTTTTTTCACATGGTTACCCTCAAAAGATAGAGTACAATAATGCCACCAAGAATCTGTGAACTTAAGGACTTAAGGAAACTCTTGGAACATTGTTTACTCTGTGAAGACAAAGGGTCAACAGGAAATGTATACTTCAAACAGCAGCCAGCCTTTAAAGATAAGAGTCATTCTAAGCACACCATAAATCTTGTCATTAGAACTGTTCCCTCAGTCACATCAATTCACTCTCAGTCTTTGCAGAAAGAAGCATTAATAAATAAATATCTATAAACCCTAATATTTGTTCTGAAAACTCCCAAAGGCTAATGAAAGGCAAAAATCAGCAGATCCATACTTATGGGAAAGGAGCTACTGACATTAGTGGAAGCATAGGTAAGTAGGGCCTCAACATCACTTTGGTGACCAGACTAATGGTATGATGGACTCTGTTCATCTCATACTCTTCATAAAGAACACTGACTACAACTACAGCAGCAACATCCTCAAGAAACTCCAACTGTGGAAGTAGTTCATTTGCGGGCTTTAAAAGCAAGCAAATTCCTCCTAACAAAGGCCCAGAGAATGGGAGGAGAGAGATGCCATGTGGCTCACACGCCCACAGCACCGAGACAAAAGATGGTAAGAATATAGGAGCTATGTCCCAGGAATTTCCAATACTATGCAGAAACAACTTGAAGAGTGGAGACAAAATAGCTCGAGAAATACTTTTTAGGTCACTGTTTGACACTTCTTATTTAACTAAGTCATAACCAAGGTTACATTATAAAGAGTGAACAGCTATTATCCCCAAATGTCCCATAGGTCTACTTCTGTGTTGCCACAATATATGACACTGGGCTTCAACAGTAACGAAGGGACATTTGTTAAGTCCGTAGAGTCATTTATATTCTGAAGAGCCTAAACCTAATTTGCAAACCGTTGACAGGCTAGGCCCACCATAGTGCTGGGTGGTCTTGAAGGTAGGGCACAAAGGAGTTACTATCCTACTAGCTTTATTGACCCCTTGATGTTTCTGTAACTGCATCCTTGCTTCCTTACTTTAGTTAAGAAAACTTATCAAGTCCAGACCTTTCTGCTTTGGACACAAAAAACTGAGGCCATTCAACATGCTTTACAAGGTGCTAGAAGGCATGTACTAACATGTCTTGCTCACTTCACCCCTGATGCTCATGGTTTCCCATCAAATAACACAGCATGGAATATACACAGTGTAAATAAAGATCTAAAGAGACATAAGCCCTGGATTTCTGCCATATTTCTATTGAATGCAAAATATTAGACCTAAGACTTTCATGCTGAGATGCCCATATTCATTTATTCTGAGCTGGAGCTCTTTTTGGTGTATATATTTGTGTGTGTGTGTGTGTGTGTGTGTGTGTGTGTGTGTGTGTGCTTGCAGACAAATATTTATCCTGAAACAAGATTGCAAAACTAAACAAAATAAAATACATTCATTCTCAGCAAACAGATTTATAATTCAAGAATGTGTCTTTTTTATTGACTTTCTGTTCTGCCTTCTCATTGGCTCTAAGCCCAACCACATCATTTCCTCGTCACTGCCTGTCTATACAGACCTCTAGGTCTCTATGGTTGGTACTGGGATTAAAGGCATGTGTCCTTGACCACACAGAAACTCTGCCTGCCATGTGATCAGATTAAGGGTGTGTGCTACCACCACTTAACTTCTGTTTATGGCTTGCTATAACATCTGATCTCCAGGCGAACTTTATTTATTAACATACAAATAAAATATCACATTTCAGCACAAATAAAATATCACACAGGCATTCTCTCCCCTATTATTTGGTAATTCCATTTAGATCCATTCAATATATGTATGTATTTTAGGAAGCTTCTACAGTTGCAGGTTTTCATTTTTTTTTTTTTCAAATAGCCTTTAGTGTTAGT